>JAPMAF010000856.1:0-12591 GCA_026537445.1 Silvatares holzenthali
ATATAAATATGTTATTGTGACATACTAATTAACAGTGTTTTAACTCTACTATCTTGATACTTTCATACACTTAATACTAACTACGAAAAATATTTCAAAGTAAAGAATAATTTTCAATTGTTGGAGTACAGCCGAAAGGTTACCATGCCGTCTATTTATTTTTGTTTTGCTGCTATTTTAATGATAGATATATAGTAAACTTATAAAACTAGATATGTATATAAACATTGCAACGTTACAAAATTAGTAATTAAAAAAATAAAAACTTCAAGAAACACTTCATCAATTCACTGCTTCTAAATTTTCTATGTTCGTAAGAGATCATGTATTGAAATAGGTAATACTCGTCATATGAGATTTAAAAGGTGAACATAAGAAAAATTGATGATAATGCTGTATAGTTAGTTTAGGGCACCTGTCGTATCATGGCTTCCGCGAGGAAAGGCTGTGGGCGGCCGAAGGGGTGAAGACCGACTTAAAGGAAGAACAGGATAGCGTTTTGAAAACCGAAAAACCGTTCCGCTTACTGGCGTCTGACACGCCATCTCCTAAACCTCCACACCTCCACACCGTCACACCATCACCTCCCTTCCAGCGTGTGTACACAGTACACAGCATTAACTATACAGCACAGCACAATACGGATCAGCCGCTATGCACTATATTCAACCGACACTAAATATATACGTTGATAATTAATACGGTATCGATCGTATTTTATCACGAGAAATATTAATAAAACATTCGCCATTCGTCTTGTACCAGTTGATGATTTGTGATTGATTTCCTTTCATCTGCGAAAGTTGGTGAAAACGTTACCAAAACTTATGTTTTCGAGAAGGTATTATATTTTCTTTGTTTTTGTCTCTTTCTATCTATTCGGGGACGGAACTAAATTTGACCAACCATCAGAGATTGTATATCCGATTAAATTTTGTATGTGATTGTGTTTGCATATTGTTTTACATCCGACATCTCAAATATTCGAGGCAGCAAGAGGTTAGAAAACTCCTGTCGATCACTGTACGATTCTCCTGTCATCATAAGTGTTGTCTGCAGAATGGACAGCGCCGTCCGCAACCATACCATCTAGGCAAAAAGAATAAAATACTGCAAACAATAAAAAGCCAAAAAGGCTTCGCTCGAACTCGTAAAAGCGAGAGAAAATAATTAAAATATTAATATTTTTTTTGTTTATAAAAACATTTTGTAGTAAGCAGTAACAGTAGCAGTAGGAGTATTTAGGAGAGAGGGATTACACTTTTCGCTGTACATTAAGGCGTCCGCTATATAAATCAAGCTGAATAATCCGACCGGGCGGGGCATTTCTGGCGAAGGCCGCTCGTGTGGTGGCAAGTGGTCAGCGGCGGTCGGAGGGCGGGGGTCGCAAGGTCCGGCGTGCACGGCGAAGGGTGAAAGGGTGCAAGCGACTCAGGTTGACCCGCGGTCCGCCGCGCACACACGAGGAGGACGCCCTTATACGCGACGGCGAGTGGTCGCCGCTAGCTTAACGCCGTAAGCCTTTTTAATACCCTTACACGAGTGACTCCGACTCGAGAAAAATATTGACGACAAAACGGAAATTACCATTTTGAACTGAAGTGTTTAGTGTTCGTTTGTACAAAACAATCAATATATCAACACTAAGGCGGAAAATATTTTTTTATAAAGACGTAAAATGGAATAAAGCATCTAACTATAAATGGAGTACACCGGCGTGAGTCGCAAAAATAGGCATATTGAAATGTCAAAATTGAATTTGAGCTCGCACCCACAGGTTAGAATGCAATGGCCTGTCATGAATGTTAACTCTTTTACGACCGAGAACTCGAAAACGCGTCCTTCGATTGTAAAACGTTAACGACCAGAAACATAATATCGATTGATCTGCACGCACTGATTCAATCAAAGAAAAAATATTTATTGTTAAGCTCAAAATTTATTTATGAGATGGTATCGTGGTAAAAGAATGAACTTTCAAAATGTACAGAAAATTAAATAATTTTACACTTCACCAATAATTTTATTTTTCTTTAGATGGAACTTCGGTAAAAAAATGTGAAGTACATAAAATGATTACAACGTATTTGTGTAAAACATGATTTATTTTCTGTACATTTTGAAAATTCATGCATCTTCCGCAGAATGCTCATCAGTTCTGAAGGTCATCAATCTACACGAATTAAAAAGCTTGGTAAGTGTAGCATTTGAGATGAGTCTCGATGTCTTTTTAAACGACTTGTACATCGTGCGGTAACTTCTACATCGGACATATCTATCGGTACGCTAAAGTGTATCAACTATTGAACTAACTTAATGCATTATATAAATTATAAATAAAAAAATAATTAATTATATAAATTATAAATAAAAAGTTTAGATTATAATTTCGAATGTCACTTAAAGAGGTTTTACTCTTATTATAATATCAATAATGTATCCAGTAATAACGTTAAGTAGATACGTACATTACGATTCCATCATAGAAAATTCCCGTTGGGAGCACTACGGTAATCAAAATATTAAGGGACACGATATATAACGATAAAAGTAGCTAAAGTAACAACCATACGGTTTGAAAACTGTATTAATAACGAATGGATATAAAAAACATAAGCAATTACTTAAAATAAGAGCAACTCTACCGTAATGGTGAACATCGAAGGAAAAGGAAAAGGAAATGGCTGCCGGATGCGTTTCTTCGCGATACTTCTACGGTCGTTACCCAGTATAAAGAGATTGGCAACTCGAAATATAGGCAATATGCATGTCAACTTCTATATATTGTATACGCCTACGATACGGCACTTTAAACGATTTGTTAAGTCCGCAGAATACTTACATGTGTTATCGGACAATATTACTACACGATGTGAAGCGTAAATAGGCTAGAGTATACTTGAGCCGAATAACAGATACATCATAGAAAATAAAAATTTATTTAAAAAAAATTAAGAACCACAAAGTAATCGAAGAAAAAACGTTATTAATATTATCTTATTGCGTAAGGTTTAATATGTCTTAGTTTTTTTAATACTGACGCTAAATGCTCACTAGTCTCTTTAAGTGAGTATCTGAAAGACCAATATATGTATATGTATACACATTGCAGTAATAGTCATGCGACAATAAACGCGTGAAATGGAGTTGAAGGCACAGATTTCAAACAGACAACATCTAACATCAAAAGAACGAGCAAGTATCAAAGGCAGTCTCCATACAGCCGTTCGCCGTTTTGTTATATACTGACACGTAACGGTAAAGTGAGTGCTGTATAGTATAGAGACTCGTACAACGTATGTGGAGAAAATGTAGCCCGTACTGCTGTGTAGTCAGGGTCGCATGAGGCTCGCATGAGGGTCGCGCGCCCCACCTCGCCATGTCCCGGTTTGCGGGCGTATTTATGCGGTGGCACGGACTCGCCCGACAAGTTATAACGATGCGACTGAAGATTCCTCTTCTCTCCTACCCTCACCCCTATCTCACCATAGGGAAGAAGGGAAGAAGGGAAGAAGCGTGGGGGACATAACTACCGAGACGCAGGAAGGATCTTAGATCTAGAAATGTCTGCGCACCCAAATTTTTCATACATTCTACTACGTGGAGGTATTAACAAGCGTGTAGGTTTCGAATGCTCGTAAACACAAATAGTGGGCAGTGTCTGAACGTGACGTTAATTACCGCATGAAGATTTCTAATTATGTAACAACTTCATAAATTAGAAACAAATAATCGAGAGTGGGTATATTATGTAAAGTGATATAATATTGAATACACAAGCTTAATGCGTGCAATTTTTTTACACGTATAATGGATTGTGGTGAATTCAACCCAAGAAATTCATCCGAAATGAGTGAAAATAATTCAAATTTATTTTTTTAAGTTATCACAATCGTAACGATGGGTGACGACTTATGCGGAAATAAATCATATTAAAAAATGCGCAAAAAGGTAATAGCAACCACGAGTTAAACGTATGAAATAATAAAATAAATGTTGACTTTCGTATAATTAGATTTTTTGACTTATGGCTGAACGTAGAATTTTAAAGGAAGACTTCAGAGACTTCTAGGCGATTTATTCAAGAAAACGGCTCTTAATAAGTTGATATGATAATACAGTATAAACAGTGTACAATTAGACACCAATCTTATTATTCTTTTTACAAATTATTATTTTTTTTAAAATGTCATTTTTACTGCTATATCAAGCATTTATTTTCTTATTTATTTCATTCATGTTAATATAAAAAAAATATTATTATATTTATTTCATCCATGTTAATATAAAGAACGTTGCCCACCTCATTAAGTAAAAACGCTCGTCTTGAAGCTCCTTGTGAATCGATTCGAATATTTATAACATATTAATTGCTAATGCAGGTAATTTACGAAAAAAAAACGAAATAATATTTTATTTGCTACAAGGTCTATTATTTTTGCACATAATTCACACTTTCCCTGCCACCCAACAAATATTCATTTATGTTAAACAGAAAAAGAAAATGTCAATTTTGACAAATGTTGAAGGGTCGTGTTTCCATTCGGCGCATGAGTAAAATGTAAATAATGCAACTCGAAAATAACAAACAAGAGCTAAATAAATACCCACAAGCGTGCAGGAATAATGTAGAACTTTTATTAAAAAAACTATTAACTCCGTAAGGTGCGTGAAATAAACGTTAAATTAGCAGCAAAAAAGGTAAAGACTGAAGAAAGAAAAATAAACGTTTCCAAAATATGAAGGGTAAATAAATGTTTTTACGTCGGCAGACGGTATGGTATGTAGATAGTAAAACATGAAGGTTTTAACATTTTTCGCGATAGGCCACGAAATTCGGCGTTGCCTACAGCACACAGCGCAAAGCGGGGACCGAACCGGTACAGACACCGCCAAGTAACGACTATTTTTATGTTCCGCGTTATCTCCCCGTTGAAATAACTAAAGGTGTTGTTGCGGTAAAGTAGGCAGAGCTTCTGGAAAACGCTATTGTTAAATAAAATGTTTCCAGCTCATTACAATCTTCAGCGAAATAATAAACCCGACATTATAATTCAGCACATCTAAAATCGCACACCGCACCGCACCGTACCTCACAGCCTTCGCACCGCAACGGCTGATTCGATGCTGAAAAATTAACAATAAAAAATATTAGAATCCCTGACCCGATTCAATACAATGTTTAAAAAAGCGACATTTTAATACGTAACTAAACTAAATCTAAACGATCAAGGACTAATTAAGATTTCCTACTTCAAAATAGCAAATGAATCGTTTATTGTTGAAGAATAATTAATATTTTATTTAATATTAAAACAGATCATTCCTATTTTTACTACGTGTAACTTAAAAATATGTCTTGTACAAAATCACATCTCTAGGATAAGTATAACAATATAAAGGACAAGTATAATAATATAATAATGAACTCATTACGCGGTACATTTATTTAAGAATGCAATCAGATGTAAATTAACACTGACATTATTTCCTAAATAAACGATCCTAGAATTCCAAAACGAAGAATCATCCGACGAATCTGTGTACACCGAGCATTCTCGGTGGCGGGACCGAAGGCCTGGGATGCTCTCCCGGCGTCGGTGCGAAACAGCCCATCTGAGACGATATTTAGAGGCCGACTAAAAACACATATTTTTAAAGTATCGTTCCCTGAAGAGTAAAAAAATGTGCAGCTCCCTAGAGGTGATATTCTCACGAAAACGGCGCTATATAAATTACCCACGTTAATAATAATAATAATATATAAAATGTTATTTGAAATTAAATCATAAATTCATATTAAAATAATTGTACGTTTGTCCAGTAATTAAGACATACCCTATAATCGCAAGAATGTTACCTGAGAATATTTCAATTGTCAAAAATTGTTTTGAATGGCTAATTTTGACTAACCGCGAACGCATTAACGAAGACTACGGGAAAGGAACGAAAAAATCAAAGCATAAAAACGAATTCGCAATTAAATCTTAGCTAAGTGATTAAGTCTGAAGGTTAAAGGCGAAAATTAAACGGAATTAAAACGATCCATCTGACGAACTCGCCACTCTGGTTAAATCACATAAAAACCCCACTTGGGCATAACATCTGCATAACAATAGAGTGTAATATATTCAAGATAGTGAAAAGTGGTAAACGGCCCACTGCGGGAGTGGGCGGGCGGCTCGCACCACCGTCTCGCTGTGTGCAAGGGGCCGTGGGGGTTGGGTTAGGTTGAACGGGCGGAATAGACTAAGGTAACGTGAGGAAAGCACCGAAGACGAGTAAGAAGGAAAGAAGGGTTGAAAGGACCTGGAGAGGAGGTTAGCAGAAAATAATTAAGTATCGTTAGACCTGGCCGGCACGCAATCCACCCATTGTACGAGTATGGTGATGCGGATACCGCCCCACGACCCCGCAACCCCGCAACCCAGCAGCGATAACTTCGCGATGCTATGTTTCCATTCTCTCTGCGATTCCTAATATATTATCACCAATTAAATACGCATTGCATCGTGCATTTGGCTCACGATCGCGCTCGCGCTCGCACTCACATACACATCTTGTAACCGTACGACGCGAATAAACATTTTGGCGATAATTATGATCTTCAAGAGACTTTATTATACCTTCTTTGTCTTTTCCTTTTCCTATCTATTTTGGGGTCAGATCTCTGAATACACAAGCGCCAGAACTGTATATTTTGGATTTTACTTAATGTACATACCAGAAAGATTCAAGTTTAACTTTTTCTTTTACGGCCGGTTGCTCCCTGACGCCATGCCTCAGGTAACAACCGTCTTCGTGGAAGATTTAAAAGAGTCGCCGTTGATTCTTGTCGGTTCATCCGATGCGATCTCAGGCAGAAGTGCACAGATACCCTTTTTCCTGAATGTGCAACACTGTCTGCAGCCTGACTCTTCAAATATGTCGAAGTAGCCCGCGAACAGGGGTTTATTTTCGGAGTCGACTTCTCCGGTGATTCGGTCCTCTCTGGATCCTCGGCTCAATGTTATACCGGTCAGCATGGTTAGGTGGTTAAAGGTAAGACCTTATTATACCAATGATTATAGATACAATTGGCTTATATACATCTTTCATATGATTTACATATTTTTGAAGCAGACAACATAAAGCTAAATGAGAATTCATCCAATATAAATTGTTGCACTAAGAGACGTTTGGATGAAGAAACTGGAAGTTTTCCGCGAGAGATTAGATATAAGAAGCAGCCAAAGATATTTTACATTAACAGTGGCTCGCATGATACTAGAATTAATCACATAAAAATAACTGAATTTCATCACCTTTTGCAGACTGATAAAAGTTAAAAAAAAATTGAAAATATTTTTTCTTTCTATTACCCGCTTTAGATATTTCTACTTGTCTCGCGTCATTATTATTAAGGTCGGCACAAATGTTCGAAAACAAAAAAATGCAGTGATTAATTCAAGAGAAAAAGTTAAATACTTTTTTCTTAATCGTGATCTGCGCAAATTTGGATGCCACAACACGGAAAAAAAACAATCGAGTGACAATAAAAATATTTAAATTCGTTAAAAATAAATACATCATGGTATCATTCAATAAGAGTAAGTGTAAAATGGGGAGTATTCCATTACTCTGGATGGATTTCTCTCGGCTCTCGCATATTGTATTACCGGTATTGTATAATGTATTTTAAAATGTGGCGGTAGAGTAGATGCCGCGAAGAGACGGAGACGAAGAGATAGAGATGAGATGGATAATGTTATATTATTATTACCTTACGATACGTTGAGAATGAATAATTCAATCAGCGTTCTTCTAATATTTCCCCAATATTCGCTTCTCTCCGCCCGGAGGACTAAGGAATATTTAACTAGTACGGTATATGTATTATACATACATTGTCATACAAATTCATTATTTCTACCATCGACAACATTAAGTAGACCATCATGTGCAAACAGATTTAAATTATTGAAATTGAAATTCGAATAGACTCGTTTAAGAATAGGAATCATTATACTAAAATACTATAAAGATATCTATAAGAAGTTATTCCTGCGGGTTTAGCTAAATAAATTACCAATTTAAGAAAACCAAATTAACTGTGAAGATTTGAATAACATAGAAATGAAACTATTATCTCACTTCAACAATAAATAAACAGTCGACTTCCATACGAGTAGACGATGAACGAAAGAACAATAAGAGTAATTAATCCTTAAAACTGTTCAGGTACGTAGTTGAACTTTCTCTCCCTCTGTCTATATTAGATCCATCAAATTGGTTAAGGATATTCTATCTACTTCAAATAAATTTGGTGAACTACCCTTTTGCAACAAAATAAACACTATCTTTATGGTTTGGTATAGGAGATTATAGTTAATTAAATGTGTTGTTGCACATATTTGCTGAAGGCAAACACATTCGATTGTCAGTAAGAATTGCTATTCATCTTTATTTGTGCACTGCCACTGGCCTTTAAAATATATTTTTAAATAAATATACACTTGAATATTATTTTTATAATGTTAGAAAATTTGTACATATAATTACAGTTTTCTTTTAATGGTCATTTCCACTTAGATCCCGCCAAGCACTTGGGTTGTCGGCGGGTTTCTACTTATACAAAAGACTTTATATTAAAATAAAAGAAGGAAGTACTAGAAAAAAAAACAAACAAAAAAAAAAGAGAACAAAATGAGTGGAACATAAAAAATCAAATAAATCAGAACATTGAGAAAAAGCTATTACTTAATGGATCAATAAACGCCAACTCGAATCCAAAGATAAAAGATAAAGGAAAAAACAACCACAATAACTACTCAGTGAGAAAACAATGATCGGATGGAAGGCTATTTAACAACCGAGGTAGTACCACATCCATGGTCTAGTCCTCGAAGTAGTTAGGCGCTTCTGAGTATTTGTTACAAGTTTTGATGGGGCCGTCACCATATGGCATATGCTGAAGGATTTTATTCTTAAGTAGAAGCTTGGCCGGGAGAACGTTATGGAACTCGTATATAGGCCTATAATCCAATGCACAGCTATCTCTAATTGCTTTGGGTATCGACAATATTAATATCCTAGTTTGAAGTTTTTTTAACTAGTATGTAGTGTAACTAATAAGTTCATACACGTTACCGTTGAAACGTGAATGAATACTTTTAATTAGTATATAATTAGCCAATGTACTTGTATATCGAACAAGGTTTTATGACAAAGGCTCTGATTAAAATCGCATTGATGAACACGTTCGTGACGGTCGTTCGTACGGAAAATAAGACTGACGGACGGGCGCGTCGCAAGCGCCCTGAGGATGTACAAAGTTGACTTGAAAAACTAAAAATATATATTACTTTCAGCACGAAATAAATTTAGAAATGCTTAATCAGCAAAATAAAGTCGATTTGCACGAAAACATGAGTGTATTGTACAGACTAGAACACCTTAGTTAGTATAAAGAATAGCCGTGCAAAAGCGAAAACACTCTCGAAATAAAGATATTTCTCATCTCCCATTTCCCTGCCATCCGTAGCAACTAGCAACACGGCTATATTCATAGACAGGCTACAGGTTCTACTACTCTGTATTGCACACAGTCTGGATGGAGAATAGGAGATCTCGCCCGAGAGAAGAGGCAGCGATAGTGGAAATAATAGTGGCAGCATCTGAAGCGGTAGCACACCAGTATATACCAGTTTACCACCAAAGAAAACAATCTTCATGTATTTTTTCCTCGTTTAAACGCAACTCCGCGTTAGCGGTCGGGTTTATCGAGTATTTAATCGCTGAATCTCCTCGCAAAACTTTCGCACGATGCACCACAATAAGAACAATCCGCGCGATGATTAAATATAATTGCATGTGTAATTGTCGGTGGAAATTGCTCGATTATGAAAGTCGTTAGTAGAGAAGATTCTAAAACAAAGGCGGCAGTTATCGCTCGAGTATTTGTAAAAAGTAGAATCAGGTTAACGTTTACACATAATATATATTTTCGCTAATGAAAAAAAACATTATTACACGTTTCCATTTTGTAGTTTATCGCAAACGAACTAAAACTAAACAAATCGTTGTATCGCTACTACTATAGGAAGATACTATATTATTTTAAGAGATAATTTTTGGACCACGAGATAAATGTTGCGTCGAATAAGTGCATCTTATTTTTCGATATCGTATTCATAAATAGAATGCACTTATTTGTCACATAAAAATTATACAGAGATAAAAAATCAGCACTAAATCAAAAATATGATTCAATACCAAACACCACGATAATAAACTAGAACGAATAAAAAAATCTCTCATGAATCCAAAATCCGTAATATCCTGCGGCAGCCATAATTAGATCTTCCCAAATTCGACAGAAGAATCAAAACACATCTGAGACTCCCTCGAGTCGCATAACAATCTATTATGCAAGGAATACAACATATTTGAAAGGTTAATTAAAATGAAGAGCAATACATGTTTGTATTATTTGTGAAAAGTGCATGAATACAATGAATAAAATGAGAATATACGTCAATAATTAATAATATTAATTAAGACGATACATAGATAATGATGCAAAAGCATCAGCGCATAATCCACTTTTCACTTCTGGAGAGACAAAGATGCTACCTGGGTAGATTCCGGGAGCTCAGAACGACAAAGTTTCATCGAAATAAAACGTTTGCAAATTGACTTGTATTATCCGGGCGCAGTCGGCAGTCGGCAGCTGGCAGCCGGCAGTGAAGCGAGCACAGTACACCCAGCACGGAGCCCCGGCACCTTGCGGACCTAGCGTGGCATAGCTAGCCTCGCACCTATAGGCGGCGATAGGACCGCTATTGCTTATTAAAATACAAAGGTATTCCGCACATACAGCGGGGAAGAAGAAAAAATATAAAATACAGACTACTCGGCCGGATTACATTAAACTTCCTTTTCGGCGTGAAAAATTAGAATATATTATTTATTATCGCCAGCCGTGGCGCGGTGGCACGCGTATAAATGCAAATTGGCCGAACACCACGTCACGGGGAGTGTACGGGCACCGGGCACCGGGCACATCCACCCAGCGCCGGAGGTCCGCAGTCCGTAGTGCTACAGTCGCGGCTCTACATAAGCCCTACGTGGAGAGTGGCGACGCAGAAGGTGGAAAAACTGAAGCGGAAGAGAATGGGGGAAGAATAAATACGCATTAGTAAAAGGCACCTAGTACAGAGTGACTGGAAAGGGGTAAACACTTCTCCATACGGTACGGTATGAAACCGCAAAAAACTACTAAAAATTAGCGTCATTTTCTCATTAAAACACATTGTACGTTTAATGATCACGTACAAAAATGTAAAAACAGAGAAGTTTCGAAGAACGTATAATACTTTCAATTCATTTCATCACGATTTGTGACGAAATAGAAAATAAGGCTTATTGTAAAATATTTTGTCTGCGCGTTGTTTGATGAATGCACACAAGGGAAAGCGTGCTACGCCGCAGAAATAAGATTCCTACGGTACTAATATTTCGAACGATCGAGCGAAATGTAAAAGTTGTGGATGTAAATAAGTATTCATCATTGAATGCGTAGCCACCTAGCGAAGAAAGATATGACTAGTAATGAAATTGGACAAAAACCGGAAAATTGAAAGAAACAATAAAAAAAAATCTCATAAGAAACCGTATGACCAAAGTTTGGGATCCTAACTCGTTAGAATAGTGACACAGTATGCATATGTAAAAAAACGATACGGGTTTTAAAAAATACCAGTAAAAATATACCACCCAATTTAAAACTAAATAAAAATTAAAGATATCTCAATTGTTCCCAAATACCGTCTGGAGCTGTATATTTTAGCGGGTTTAAAGGCTTTCGAGGCGTAATAGAGCCATGGCGTTTCCCAGTATAGTATACCGGGTAAGGCTTCGAGGGCCGAGCGTAGCGGACGTCGCGTGTGCTAACGGTGAATTGAAAACTGGCAAATATTTTTTAATTAGCATATCCATAGGGGATAATGATCGTAAAAAGGAAAATACGTAACAGAGCACACATAAAGCTATTAATAAAACAACAGCACTCAAGATTAGGAGCTGTGGAAAATGTTATGTTAATTAATATTGTCAATAATAATAATAATAATAACACCATGAAAATAATCCAATTTAATTGTAAGCAACACTTTTACACCACACACGCCCTTTGCTACAGTAAAAGGTAATTTAGAAAAGGGGGATGTTGTGATAAAACACTCGGAAGGTGTAGAGAATTATATAACTGTATTTATAATATCGTTCACCTCGAACACAATCTAAAGGAAGATTATATTGACTATCATGTTTGCTATGGACCTATCACCCATCCTGACAATTCATGTGTCATCTTTCTCATCCATATACGATCCATCATTGGACATTTACCGACATCCTTTTCAAACACAGTTCCTGTATTTTAACACGCTAAATCATAAAATCTACGACGACCATAGATTGCCAAGGATGGTCATCAAAAATATCGTCAACATATTTATCACGGCTCAGTAAGGAGAAATGTAGGATATAAGGGGATGTCTATACTATGGTTGAAGATAAGCTAATAATCTAAATGAATTCTAATAAAAA
>JAPMAF010000857.1:0-12584 GCA_026537445.1 Silvatares holzenthali
AAAGGATAGTAGTAAGTGAGAAATCGACATCAGTGACCATCAGTCACTGCAACGATTTCGGGTATGTGGTGGGCCTCGCTCTCTCTCTCTCTTAAGTTCAAAATATGCGAATTTTAAAACTGTTTCTTCTTCGTATAAATTTTGTCTTAGTATAACCGCGTGAACCAATTTTTAATGATTCTGTTAAATGTTTTTGCAAAAATAGTCGAAATCGTAAATGTGCACCGCCGACTCAGGTTTTTATGACATCTGGTCCCAGTGCATTGTTCCCGCAAGCAAAGTGCCCATAGTAAAATGTAACTCATAGCGAAGTGCCAGATTTCAAATAGTGTGTATTCTCTATTAGTCAACGGTTAATTCAAAACATTTGCAGTTTCAAATCCGTTTGCCATTACCAGCTACACTAAATCTCCACACCGACAGTAAACCAATAGCAGCCGAAAATACTATGGTAAAATATGGGAGGAGGGAAAAAAAGAAACTAGTAAACAAAATGCCCATATTTAAGTAAAAATGTACAGCGCTCTTAAGGTGATTTTTTTTTACGAAAACAGCGCTTTAGAAGTTATCAGCAAAATAAATAAATAATATAAATACCCGCCGTGATTTATGCTATGGTTCAGGGTTTTTCCGCACATCCATCTCCACAGCTTTTATTCTGCTTTCATCCTTCATCTGAAAAGTCCACGTTTCGCTGCCATACAGTAAGGTAGGTACCAAAACCCCACTATGCATCGCCAACTGCGATTCCTAGGAGAGCGCTTCATGACCGATTATCGAGATACGTAGTTCCGTAAACCTTATTACCTGCAGCCACTCATTAGTGAAAGTCAAGTAGTAGGTGTTAAAGGTTGTAGGTTGATATTCTACAAAAACAATGTCCATCACTAAGAATATATTTTATTTTATTTTTATTTATTGGATATTCGTGATTATAAATCACCCCAAGCTCACCCCGCTTTACAATGTAAATGCATTTATATCAAACTACATACGGTTATTTATATATATTTTGTAAAAATAACTACGTTTTTAACTTCTACGCTATTTACTATAGACCAAAACAAACATTATTACTGATAAAATGTTAATGAAATAAATCAGATATGTACCTGATTGAACGGCACAATATTAATTATTCATGAAACAACAAAAACAATCGAAGCAGAACAGAACAGATAAAAAATAATTAATTATGCAGGCCCTAGATACTTAAAAGGATAAAGAAAAGAAAAATAATATTCTTGAAAAATTCACCGAAGAGGACGTTCTAAATTTGGAAAAATTAAATCAGTTCTAGCCGGGTAGAACTCTCGCGGTTGGTTCACCTGGCAACCCTGATTATCTCGCGCACTCCAGAGGGGTGTGCTAGCTAAAAGCATTTTTTTTTTTTGAAACCGTCGAAATTATATCAATTATTATTCACCTCGCGTCGTACCAATTAATGTTTCCGCGAATTTTTTTATCCGCAATGTGCCGCATTTCATCCATTTACACTATTCGGATTATTCCAGACTGCTAACGCTATCGGGCCGTTCCATCTCGCCACAACAACTGCGTAGCGCGTGCTGCCAGATTTATTTATTTAACAGTACAATATACAAAATATAAAAATAATTCTACGCGTCTCCTCTTGATACGGAATAAAGAATTTATTTATTTATTATTATTTATTTATTTAATACCTCCACGCCTCCCGGTCACATGTCCAAAATAGGACAGTATCCAGTATTGCCACAGTTTTAGAAGGTGGATACATTCGCTACGCAAAAATACGATTTTCCGAGAAGCGATAGTATTGATTTATAGAAACGAAATGCAGATGTAATGATATCGGTATTCTTCAATTGATTCTGCATATAAATTGAATATTTAATTTTTATACCCATAAATAATGTAATACTGTCGGAATATGGAGTGTGGTAATTTATATGGGGGATTTGCCTTCAGGATTCTTCTCCCTTCCGGCAGGTCAAGGGGCGAAAGGTCCATATGGAGAGCACGGTGGTACGAGTAGGGCCCCCGCATAATCGGCCCTAGTACTTTACGGTAATGTATGGGCCCTCAGAGGAGGGAATTAATAAACTGAAGTGTCATATTTTTTACATTTTAACCCAAATTACGCACTCACTACCGCAACATGTATTATAAGTATCCATTACAGGACGTAATTTAAAATGCTTTAAACCATCTCTAAGCAGAGAATAAATACCCATGTAATATCTTGATAATAACAGATTACTCCTAAAAGCGGTTTAAACATATAGAAAGAAGAGAGGGAGAATGTATTATACTTGGATCCACTTGTCGGTTTTGTGTTGTATTACATTAGACACTAGACTAAAACGCTGAATGTAGAGGGTTCTCTCAGGACTAAGAGTCGCGTTCTATTTAGACTCTTTCAGACATTTTCGGATACTAGGTTTCTATACTTGTTTCAGTTAGTCTGTAATGCAAAGTAAATGACTATCTCCATCAGCTATTGCTCCTGGACGACCTCCCGATTTCCTTCGAGGATGTTTGTTGATTTTTTTTATCTTATACTACACATGAGACACCATGACACCACCATCCGTCTGGGTCTGTAACATACTGTGCATTACAACATAATGTAAATGCTGTGTAGCAGTCGGAAGGAGAGATTGAAAACCTGGTTATTCAGTTCTAGTCACGAAACATGGATAAATCCATTTCACGTGGCTTACAATACTAAACGGTGTTATTGCTACAGGGCGATACAAACTCTACCACTCTTTTCCAGTAAAGAGTGAATATATGTATATTTTTTTTAAATGCATTTTTTGCCGTTATTGTTTTTTTTTAAATATATTTTTTACACATATATTTAAAATCTGAATAGAAAATGCATTTTGTATACATATTATATGAAATAATCAGTCTCTAATTGTTTTCCATCTATTGTCTCCTCCTATACTGTGTTAGTTCCTCTTTTCTTCTTGGCCTTCTTGGGTTTAATGCTGAACATGTGGCCTAGGCCTCCCTCATACTCCTCCGGGATAATCTGTTTATGCAGTCCTGATTCATTCGAAACCAGCCTCTCTCTTAAAGTCATCTACTCAACGCGTGTGTCGTTGCTCCTTTTTTCTACTCCACCTGTCTGAGAACAATCTCACAATATGACCAGCATAATCCCACTCTATCTAGTAACCGTTCCTTTATACCGGCTACATTTGTCTCCAACATTATATTATATAATTAAATCTGGTTTTGTCTATTCAGATAATGTATTTATTTATGGTCAATTTTATATCGCTATTTCGTAATACAATACTGATTTTTTGGCAACAAAGAAGAATACAGTATTACAATTGACCACTTGTACTAGTTACATGCGCGCGTTTGGTTACATGCATCAATATTTAAAATTTGGTTTACTCAGAAAATGTAACTGTAGCAGCTACAAAAACTAGAAACGCCCCCAAGTATAGAGATGTTGGAGTATATGAGTGTTAAAGGTATTAAATAAATTATAGTTATCAGCTATTTTAAAACTATTATTTCACAATTATTCAAACGGTGGCAAAATTAAATAACAAAAAAGTTACCTCGATATGTCCTCAGGTAAAACAGCGTTGTGTGAAAAATGTATGTATATTACCTGTAACAAAAAAGACAATATGATGAGTAACAGATCAAATATAAACCAAATAAAGATCATTCTTAACGATTTTATCTCTATTTTATTTTCATCCTACTTCTGCTAAGTCCGCATTTTGCTACTATACACTAAGACTTTATTATGTATCGTAAACTGCGATTCTATCGACTTATTCATGTAAATAAATAAAATAATGACTACTCTATGGTGAGAAATGATTTAAAATATTTCCTTAGACTGTTGCTTCGGTAACTTTGTGGCACTCCATTGTTAATAAAATTCTTTTACGTTTTCCTTTTTCGCAATCACTATTTTCATTTTATAAAATTCGACATGCTTCGCTTATAAGCTGACTATTTTCACTAATCACGAACCCGTGAAAATGATCAGTATATGACTGAAATATGTCGAATTTCATAAAACGAATAGTGGTCGTGACAAAGGAAAACGTAAAAGAAGTTAATTACTTCTTCTAAATTCTCTTTTATCATAACCAAATATAAATTTAATAAAATTGGACATGTTTCGATCATGAACTGACCATTTTCACGAATGTCTGAATATGGTCAGTTTATGACCGAAACCCGTAGAGTAAATGGTCAGTTTATGACCGAAGCTTAGTTACGCTTACTCGCATGTACCCGTATATGTGTGCCTACCGCGCCGAAACGATTAACATTTACGTAAGAGCGTATACGATCGTTTTAACGACAGTATGATAAATGGCCGAGATTAAAAATACAACAAACACTTTCGGTAAAGAATAAAAAAAAACTATAGTAATTACGCAACGAAAATGCCTCCATTCGGTCCCAATACACAAAAGGCGGCCGTTACAGCGAAGAAATAATGAATATAGTACGGAGAGAAAAAAATGTAAATGAGCCCAACGACTGATTCCAATAATAATTGCCCGGCGCGAAACTCCGAAAACGCTCGAGCAAAAGAGGCAATTTCCGGTTATTTATCCAGCGGACCTTATAAATTTCAAAATTAATTTTCGGAAAACGGTCCCGCGTTAAAACTGTACAGGCTCGTTGTTATTATTGCGCAACACACTCGCGGGAAAAAATCAACACAATCTTACCGTGAAAATTATATTACAACAAAGTAAATATCGAACAGGAATCAAATCGATCGTTCCGCATTAACCCTTACATCTCTCTCTTTCATTAACCCCTACACGGTAGCGGAACAGATCGACAAACCACAGATTAAAAAGTATTATAACATTTTTATTATTAATTTATTTTCTTTATTTTTAGATAAACCTTACAGCCAATTCCACTACAGATAAGAGTAAAGTTACCTATCTTAAACCGGATTAGGTTCATAAATTGTATGTACATAATACAAAAAAGAAAAGAAATATAGAGATAAAAGGGGAAAAAACAAAAAAAAAATAAAGATAAAAGAAAGAAAATAAAACAAAAATCTAAGATCATTATCATCATTCGGTTGAATGACCACCGTTTACGAGGCGTGGACTTGACAGAAGAAGGATGAAAACAGAAAAAATGCAGTGGAAATGAGATTGTTATGAAGAATGAGCGGAAAGATGAAAATATCAAGAGATGAATGATAATTAAGAGTAACAATCAAAAACAGAATGAAAGTTGAATATTTGAGTTCGTTGAGACATGTCGAGTAAATGTCAATTGAAAGAATGGTAAAATAGATCTACGGTGCGAATATTGGTGGCTACGCAATGCATGAAAGACCTTAAGAGAACTTGGCAAAAAACATGTTTTCCAACTCTTTAATGGAGGCGATGTTAGAAGCAGCCGTCGTACGTTTATGTCGAGATGCATGAATGTAGAGGAAGTTAAAAGTGTATGTCAAGATAGAAACGAGAGAAAGGTAGTGGTAGAAATAACTCACTACTTACACTAGTGCACCATCATCACAGCTTATATCACACAGTGCGATCTAACAGCTGCATTTGGTTCCTTTAGCATTTCAATAAGTTACTTTGCAACATTGATATTACACATGAACAACATTGGATACATACAAATGAAAATTCATGAATTGACGTCAGATTAAATAATTAAAAAGAAATAGAGTAGAAAATAAGCCCGTCAAGGAAGAAAATAACTCATTCTCAATCCGTGTTAGTTACATAAATATTAGATTGACAACAATAGTACTGCTACAATAAATAATTAATGATATCGGATCACCTCACAGTAGTGATGCACAACACCTGCTCCAGTACAACCATTAGTACTTTTACCTGGTCTAATATAACTTCCGATATAACATGGGATTTATGATGTTATTTTTAGTGTCCCCCTGATATTTCATTTAATATCATAGTATTCATGGTTTTTTGCATTATTTAATTTACATTCGCTTATTCTGTCTTTCTGCCATACAGCAAGGTTCGGGCTGAGACTCTGTTAATCTTTTTACTTACAACCAGTCTTCTATCTCTATCTCTCTTTATCTCTAATAATTTATCTCTATCTCTAATCTCTATCTCTAATAATCTATCTCTATCTCAAATATCTATCTATCTCTAATTGATCCACTATCTCTGGTGACATTACTAAAATCATTTGTCTGTTCTTAACTTAAACTAAAAAATACTTAACTTAAAAATAAGTATAATTTGTATGGCAATTACATTTATGGGAATCTAAAAACCCTATCCGATTGAATAAACCAATAAAATTTAAGATATGGAGCACCACTTATCTCTGTCTTGACACGCAAGGATTGTGTGTCAGGACAGAGATAAGTGGTGCTCCATTCTCTCTGCCTACCCCTATCAAAATGATGTTTTATATGTATATAAATTGAAGACTAGAGATTGTGTGGTGGGAGTGTATATGTACTCCTATATACATGCGATATATATGAAACTTAAAATGATCGATTTGTTCTAACAAAAATTTGTATTGTTAATTTTCTATAAAGAATAGTATTTTACAAATTATTTTCAAAGATGAAAATAGAAGATGCATGAGCGTGGAGGAAGCAAGGATTGTGTGTCAGGATAGAGACAAGTGGCGCTCCATTCTCTCTGCCTACCCCTATCGAAGTGGCGTGATGTTATGTATGTATGAAAATAATATGTGAGCACCACTGATACCAGAAAACCGGACACAAGCAGCATCTATTGACAAAAATATAAAGTTAGCAAAGCTATCAAAGACTCGAACCATTAATAACGAAAACTGCTATACCGACAAAACCATGAAAAATCTGAAAACTACCGTCGGTAACAGTTACTGCCGGCGGCCGCACGGCGGCGCAAATGTACAAGATGACTTAACAAAGGGAAGGCACGCAATGAGTGTAGGGCAAAAAACAACCATTCAGTAAAAAGGTACAGAAAATTTGGTAAGTTACAGAAACGACCGCGAAATTCGAGATCGGAATTTTCATTGAGCGCTCGGCTACTATGATATCTATCGCAGTATGCACGATTGAACCATTGAACATTTAACGATCATTCGCGTCGGGGCGCTTGACCCGGACGCTTGTGGGTTGGGAGGTTGTTTGTTCGTTTTCGAATTCGAGTAATATGCACGCTTTTCTCACATCGTATGACAGCATGTATATTAATTTCTTATTCAAACGAGATTGTGGCGCCTCATATTACATTAATTTAAATGAAATGTACCAATGATTTAAGTTACGTAGAAAATATTGTGTGAAGAAATTATTCAAATCTTGGTTAAGCTCAAGGTTCTTGTGTAAAAAAAATCAAAGAGGAATGTCTAATGAATTTGCTTGGATAAAACTTAACGATGTTAATTACATTCAAAATTTAAATGCAGAAACACGATTAATAGTGTCAAGGGAAGCGAATATTTCAGATAATTAATATAATTTATTTAACGATCACGTTGATTTCCCGAAGCGATTTGCCAGAAAGAATTTATCCTTTTAATCTGAAATACACAGACGATTCACGGGAACCGGAGATGTTTGACAGTACTCAGTTTGTTTTCCATAAACCTTAATTTTTTGCGAAGTAAGGGACTATCTACCAATAGTTTTTAAATCTTTTTTTGTCTGACCACATAATATATATTTGAATATATAGTTGATTATAATTATGTCTACAGTGCGAATCAAAGTGGATGCACTACGAGGAAGACCTAGGAAAACATAGCAGGAGCATGTTTCTCAACGAAATCAATGTAAGGAGCTTTAACAACCGTCGTGCGTGTATGACGAGATGTATGAATGCGGAAGAGGGAAAAGATGTGTGTCAGGATAAAGACAAGTAGCGCTTCATTCTCTCTATCTACACCTATCGAGAAATGGTCTGATGTTATGTATGAACCCTAAATTTTCTTCATCAATTCAATTTGTAAAAAAATACCGTAAATGTAATATGAACTCCATCGTGTTTCCGTGACTAGGTGGCAAAAGGTACTGTCACTTTAAGTGCTATAACTTGACAATCTGTTGATCAATCGGTCTCGTTTTGTAGGGGAGATGTACAGCTTTCAGATTACACATTGATTCAATAGATGCCGTTAGCTGTTTTCTTAACATTAAAAAGTTCCATTATATTATTCCATTATATTAAGCACTAGCTTGAACATGGTTTGATTAAAACCGAAACGCGTCGCCAACTCTTTTAATAAAAAGTGATATATAACAAAGTGAAAACTCTTTCAATTATAATGGAAAAATGGAATTATCACAAAGTAACTACCGAGAACATCAAAAATATTAAAAAGTTCCGTTATTTTTACGACACACCATGTATGAAGAAAATTGCAATACATTCCATTGTTGCATTAAAATATATTTCATTGTCCAATATTGTGAAGTGGATTGATTCACGTTACATGACTACTAGATTACTTCTATCTTAATCCTACTGCTACAGGCGAATGATGGTGTCTTATGTGTAGTGTAACACATAAGACACTACACGATGAAGTCCCCAGCAGAACAAAAAAAGACACTTACTTAAGATCATCTCGGTGACATGTCTAGTGTCTACCAAAAACCGGAAAACAGCCGGAAGAATCAGTTCCGATAGTTCCTGAAAACGCTATCTGTGATAGTACTAAAGTTATAATAGGAGGGAAATACAGAAGCCGGTAAGTCGTTCCACAGTCGGACGGACCCACACAGAAAAGATTTCTTCTTCTTCTTGTGCCCTGTCAGGTCCCCCCACTCTGGCGAAAGCCTCACGGTCCTGCGCGACCTGGAACACTCCTGGCTCCTCCACTCCCATTCCGGTCCAGTCACGTATGTTGCGCAGCCATTAAGTCTGCCTCCTACCAGCTCCTCGACGTCCCTCTATTTTCCCTTGCATTATCAATTGCAGATGGTGATATTTCTCCCCCCGCAATATGTGACCCAGATATGATATATTACGCCTTTTAACATTCAACAAAAGCCCTCTGTTTGCTCCAGCTCGTCTCAGTACTTGTAGATTTGTGACCCTATCCGTCCACGGTATACGAAGCATTCTTCGATGAAGCCACATTTCAAATGCCTCTAACCGATTCATTGTATTAACTTTCAGGATCCAAGTCTCAGAGCCATAATGTAATACAGACCATATATAGCACTTTATGAGCCTCTGTCTAAGTTTTAAATTGAGATTATCATTACAGAAGATTTACCCAGAAAAGATTTACCCAGCCTACTTTGCATTCAGGATATGTTTACCGCAAATTGATGATGCGACATGGCATGTCTAGTGGCTGTACCAAAATCAGCGCTGCTAGTTCATGAGAACACCGTTCGTGATAGTACGTATAGAACACATAGATAATTTCACACCTTCTATACTCCAGCGACAGAGACTAATTTGTGAGTGCTAGATCATTGTTCAGACGGATGGCACGCCTCTGTATGGAATCAAGAAGATTCTTGAGAAGGTGGCTCCGACCAGAGATGACTTCGAAATATAATTATCGGGCGAACTTGGGATTTATAGAGCGCGAAGAGTTGATGCCTATTAAAATACCTCCAAGGTAGTGCACCCAACTTCCTAGAAGCGAGTTTCACCCTGACCTCGATTGCATATCGGAATCTGAGTTCGTCAGGTAGACTGACTCCGAGTATGCCTATATGATCGTTTGGGAGAGTACCACCATCAAAGGGGATTAACTTGTCATTCCGATCTTTCTTGGCTGAGAACAAACACTCTTAGGTATTGGAAACATTGAATTCGACAAGATTGATCTTGCCCTTTTCAGGTGGCAGTCGACTGTATGTTTCAAAAGCCGTCTGGCTTCACTAACATGAGAATGAGTTAGGGGTCCACCAAATGAGTGTCCGTCATGTACAGTGCCTGCCTAGCAATAAATCGGTACAAAATCGACGAAGCCATTGATAAGCAGCAGAAACTGTCAGAGATGGAATTGTGGTACACCAGCATTGATAAAATATATGGAAGAGTAATATTCAACAATAAGAATTTGCACTACTGTGTCCTTAAAAGTCTATCGAACACTTTGGAGATGTTCATTGTACTCCGGAATCTGAGTTCGTCAGATAGATTAATTCCGAGTATGTCCGTTGTATGATTTCTCTCGGCTGAGAACAAATACGAAGCTGGGTGATGGTGTATTGATAAAGATTCAAGAGCAAAAAATACAGCTAGGAATATATGTGCGAATAGAATCTCGACAATCGAGGTACAAGCAAAAACGTTAATTCAAATCCTTTTCAAATTAGACTTTGCAATTTTCCCATACCTCGCCGGTGGCATTATTCGATTCATTTGTCGGAGCCACAGCGGAACAAAACGGAAAGGAAAACAATTGTTTAAACTGGTCAATTGTACCGGGGCCCGCTTTTTTTCCTACCCGACTTTCCGTTAGCGTCGACGGCCGAAATCACAAAAGGCCCGCCGGTTCCGGATAATTGTTATCGCCACTCGGCCGGCGAAGCTCTGGCACGTCCGTCGATTGAGTTACGGCGAGAGGCGCGTTGCGTGATTTGCACCCGGTACAATGGTTCGGTACGTACCGGCCTTGACCAGAAAATAATAAGGGCAAATTAAACCATTACACAACACAACACATAACAGGCGCCAAGGGCAGGTAACAATGGCGCGATCATCGGAAGACTGGGACTTCATCATCCTGCATCGACAAGATAACATGTTTCTTACAGCATCAATGGACATCGACGGGTGTCTGGAACATATGAATGATTTTACTTGTCATAAGACTATTACTCATATGAGTAATATCACAAGAGACACCGACACAGTAGAAGAGTGAGTGCAGGTTATAGGATGATCAGTAATCGAGCTCTCTCGAAGGAATTGCAGTCGGCGATGCATAATAGAGTCTAGATATCTATCTTGACTATATGGCAGCGAAACGTGGGATTGACATCAGGATGAAAACAAAATAAATGCAGTGGCAGGGATATCGTTAAGAAGAATGCTCGAAAATACGTTCGTTTTCCATCCTCTTGCTGATTTATCTTTAATCTTTGATAATGGAAGGAAAGTCCCAGCAGGAATATCTTGGTCATTCAAGTTTAAGCACTGGATCGATGTAAAGACATGAGAGTGGACGCGTCCGGGTTTGCAACTTGTACGTCGTCAAGATAAAGACATGGCAAAAGTTATAACTCAAATATTAAAGCAATATAGATGTGCTAACATACTCTTTATTCATATTTAATATATCAAATAAAATGCAAGATTTCGAGGTGTGTTATCTTTTGTATGCTGATGACGCAGTACTTCTGGAGGATCTGCAAGCATTAGTGAGCAGGATGAACGATAAATGCCTAAAGAATGATTTGAAGATGAATGTGGCCAAATCCAAATTACGAAGAATGTGTGGAAAGACCCTGAGAGATAGGATAAGAAATGAAAAATTCAGAGAAGCATGCAAATCAAAAGTGACAATCATAAACAGAATGAAAGTTGGATGTTTGAGATGGTTTGGACATGTTGAACGAATGGCGAATGAAAGAATCGTAAAACAGATCTACAGTGCGAATATTAGTGGCAGAGCATTGCGTGAAAGGCCTAGAACGTCTTGGCAAAAACATGTTACCCAACTTCTAAACGAAGGCAATGTCAGGAGCCACGACAACCGACGTGCATGTATGAGAAGATGCATGAGCGTGGAGGAAGCAAGGATTGTGTGTCAGGGTAGAGACAAATGGCGCTCCATTCTCTCTGCCTACTCCTATCGGGAAGTGGCGTGATGTTATGTATGTATGTATGTGATAAAATTAATCAAACTTTCAAACGAAGAATTACTCTGGGTCTTATAACAGAATTGACATTTTAAAGTATTTTTTTTTTAAATGAAAAGTTACGTATTTTACGTTACCAATGTCGCTACCGTTGAAATTATCAATAGTACAATATATAAAACCACTTCTCCGAAAGGGTGTTACATTGCTCTATCTTGACATAAATATCTTGCCTTATCCACGTTCATACATTTCCTCATGCATACTCTGCCATTATTCCGACTACGAACAGGGCCTTCGCTCAAAATTTTGTTGATCTGGACCTGCCATGATTTTCCTGCACCACTATATCGTGTCGTTCTACATTAGCATCATAGTTTTTCTTGGTATCCACCGCTATACGTACATGTCCTAACAATTTCAAAGCACTTTTTTAATCCTATAATAACTCACATCCGCCCAACATTACTTTACTTTATCTGTTTTTCTTGTTCCGTTCCAATTACTTTTTTGTCGGTCTCGTGGTCGAGAGATTAAAGGCGCTTGACTAAAGCGTTGGAGGAACGCTGGAGGTCGCGGGTTCGAATCCCGCAGGAGCGAAAAAAAATGTATTTAAAAATGCATTTTTCTATTCAGGTTTTAAATATATGTATAAAAAATATATTTAAAAAATAAAAAAACAGCGAAAAAAAATGCATTTAAAAAAATATATATATATTCACTCTGGACTGGAAAATAGTGGTAGATCTTGTATCGCCCTGGATCAATACCACCGTTCAGTATTGTAAGCCACGTGAAATGGATTTATCCATGT
>JAPMAF010000859.1:0-12573 GCA_026537445.1 Silvatares holzenthali
TATATATACAATGCTTCTCTGTTCCTCCAATGCTTTAGTCAAGTTTCTTAACCACTCGGCCACACAGTCGACTAAAACTGTTGTTAACAACAGCAATGTCCGCTGATTATAACATACAACAGAAAACGTAATTGAGGAATTTATAAATTGTAAAATTATCAGTTGAGTGGACTTGAAATAAACATATTTATTATTGTTAATAAAATATTGTTTAAAAAATTGTATCGTTGTATCTCCCCAAACGAATGTTGAATTGTTTTTGATCGTTGAATATTCATAGGTTTTTGGTTGATTTTGAACGTTATGTGCTGAATCTACATTGTTGAGATACAAAGGATCTACTTTTGATGCGTCTGTTGAAAATTATTTCATTAAATACCAGAGTACGAAGAATCAATCAAAATATCTGCAGACTTCAGCAATGATATTATTTATTTTCCTTGAGATGTTTTAAACTCATTGCATTATTTATCGTATAACGAATTATAGCATTCAGATCGGATAAGGTACTATAATAACAAATTATTTCAATTCTTGTATTCTTCGTTTTCTCTCTGTTTACTTGGGATCAGCTATCAGAGTACTATAGGACCAGATATCGAGTTCCGGAATTAGCAAAGGTGGAAGTTAGATTCAAAATTAAAGGTGTATAAATAAGAGTTTGTTTACGGAATCATATCAATTCTGGAGTTTTACACATACACAACATCACTCCATTTTCGATAGAGGTAAGCAGAGAGAATAAAGCGTCACCTGTCTCTATCCTGAAACACAATCTTTGCTTCCTCCGTGTTCATGAATCTCATCATACACACACGACGGTTGTTGTGGCTCCTAGCATTGCCTCCGTTAAGAAGTTGGGAAACATGTTCCTGCCTAGTTCTTCTAGGACTTCCACGCACTGTTCTGCCACTAATATTTGCACTGTAGGTCTGTTTTACGATTCTTTCATTGGCCATTCGCTCGACATGTCCAAACCATCTCAAACATCCAACTTTCTTTATGTTTATGATAGTTATTTTTAATTTGCATTCTTCTCTGATATTTTCATATCTTATCCTATCATTCCGCACATTCTTTGTAATGATCTCATCTCCACTGCATTTATTTTGCTTTCATCCATCTTCTGCCAAGTTCACGTTTCGCTATCAAATAGCAGGGTAGTTACCAAGACTCCATTATGCCCTTGAAGCGTCTTTGAGGTGAAACTATTCTACTAAATAGCGCTATATAAATAAACGGCTTTGATTTGATTTGATATGTATTGCCAACTGTGATTCTTTGGTGAGCCAATTATGGAGTGCATGGCACCGTTCACATTATTACACAGTCACTCTTCTATCGATATCTTCGACCGATCTACTGTCCCTCGTGAACTTACTGCCAAGATAAGTAAACTCCTGTACCTGTTCTAGACATTCGTTGTTCACAGAGATCTGGCAAACTGTCATCTGGAATTATGCGGTATTAAAAATAACTGTTTTTCTTTACAATATAAAACATCAATGTATTAATTAACTATCGCCAAAATCTTTTCACTCTGGAATAACTTTTCGTAAATATTACTGATCTGAAATTTTTCAATAAAAATATCGCAAAAAGGGCACTTACCAAATGATAAAAAATTAGCCGGTATATAAGCCTCTTAAAGAGGAAGTTCCCCTTGGGTTTTTCCCTGCGCCCTACCGTCCTTCAGCCCTGAGCACTTCCTCCCCACATCCGACCCTCATTAGCTGTCTCATACAATCTGCCTCTTGCCGCGTACCGCGTGCCTTACCTCCACATTAGGAATGGCATTGCCTCAATACTCCTGCTTCATCTACCAGGAGTCTACAGCTTTCCAAAGTCCTCGGATTAGGGCATCGTTTATTAAATTCTTTTTATAACTCACGTAGGGAGCACCATGCTATGGCTCTAGGGCCTAATTCAAAGGGGTGGTAATTTATTTTAGTAACCATCAAATTTCTTATTGGCGTATATATTTTTTTCAAATACATCATTTTGAATGGGCATATTGAATAAATACAATTATGTCGATGGTGAAATAGTAGTTTTTTTTTTCTCATAAGTTTTCATTCATATGTAAAGCCATTTTTGTAATGGTCATCTGCATTTATTGGGATGGTTCTAACACATTCGAAGATGCTATTCAGGAAGTGTTAGTGCAAAGATATGAAGTTGACACGAGTCTTGAAGGGACCAAATCACCTTCTGCCTAACATTCTTTGATATGATAGATCTCCTCACTTAAAAAAAATAAGGGGAGAGAAACGCAGAATCATTTTAATTCTGTGCTTCGATAATACAATCGAATACGTTGAAGCCATTTTATACGCGGTTAGACTCATACAGTAAAGCTTTGGCCAGCCTATTTTTTATTAATATTAACGTGGATAATTTATATAGCGCCGTTTTCGTGAGAATATCTCCTCAATGGCGCTGCACATTGTTTTACTCTTTAGGGAACGATACTTTAAATAGATGTGTTTTTAGTCAGCCTCTAAATATCGTCTCAGACGGGCTGTTTCGCACCAACGCCGAGAGAGCATTCCAGGAATTGATCCCGCTACCGAGAATGCTCGCTCAGCAAAGTTCGTTTTATGGTTTCTTTTCGGCTCCGTTACCCTTCCTATAGCTGTTGAGGAAGCCGATCTGAGATTTTGAATTATTTATTTTTTCAATCAAGCGGGATTCGAGCCCGCGACCTCCAGCGTTCCTCCAACGTTTCAATCAAGTGTCTAGACTAAGTAAAAAAAATAAGCTAGAGGCCGATAAAAGCCATGATCTGAAAGAAAACGTAGAGCTGCTAGTTGTGACTATTGCAATGAATGGTGACTGCAAAATAAAATTAGCTCTAAAGCAGCAACTCGCCCAAAAAGGTCCAAAACAAGATGGAATTATATTGAAAATGCTAAATGTATAAATCATGATATTTTATATATCCGGACTACGGTTATCAATCACCTAATATTAGAATTAAACTGGAATGCACGAATCAATAAATGCTCGCGTATAATTAGGCTCGCAAGCATTATTCCGCCGTGATAAGGGATTACTATCGTGGGCTGCAAATTTTCAATATGGCAAGCGTTTGAAATTCCTCATTGGAAACCCGAATCTCTTTGAATGCATCGCAGCTTAAAATTCCACGGATTCAGTTGACTGGAGCTTATTGGAATAGCGGATGCTGCACTGTTATGATAAGCGACTTTCTGCTGAATTTCTCCGGAAAATTTTCAAC
This sequence comes from Silvatares holzenthali, assembly GCA_026537445.1. Classification (NCBI taxonomy): domain Eukaryota; kingdom Metazoa; phylum Arthropoda; class Insecta; order Trichoptera; family Pisuliidae; genus Silvatares; species Silvatares holzenthali. Next base: position 3,242 of record JAPMAF010000859.1, read on the forward strand.
CTTGAAATGTTTTTAAATTGTGCAATTTCCGCGTTTTAAAATTACATTTACTACTCTTTCTTCGGTAGTTTTGCGGTTCTCTATTGTTAATAAACGTCTTTTACGTTTTAACTCTATTACAATCACATGCTTCGTACACACATACAAATTTTTAAAATGTATTTTTTGTTTTCATATTTCTATGTATATTTTTTCACATCTACATATATTTTTTTAAAAAGATTTTTCTGACTTTTACACACACAATCCATTTATTTTTTACTCCAGCGGGATTCGAATCCGCGACCTCCAGTGTTCCTCCAAAGCTTCAGCCAAGCGTTTTAATCTCTCGACTACTAGTTTTTAAAGGTTATTTGCTCATGACTGAGTGTTGTGGTAGTCTTTTATGAAATTCTACGCTGAAATAATTGAAACAAATAAGGACAATTAACATAAGGTAGATATTATACTTCTAATTTTGTTCTGATTTATTTGTTTTCCTGTTTCAGGTAAGAACGAGATTAACACAATACAACCGCATCGTGATTGAGTAGAAAACGTTGTGAGTATATTAGTCCTCGCGTGTTGCAATAAAATTAATCCTGAAGGTTTGATTACATTCCTGTATCCCTTCGTAGAGTTCTTCTATTCAGACAGGACCCATTACGATCCTTCATTAGCCCTTCACTCGTTAAAGGTAATCTATTTTAGTCTCCATTGCCGACCTTCCTTGTTATACGGATACTTATCCAGTCGTAACTATTCCTTTCCATACTACGACAAGACTGCACCGATAATATATTTTCTAGCAAGAATTTGTTGACATATTTAAATATTCATTTATTTACAGTACCATTTTGTACCGAAGAATTATAAGAAACAAAAGTTAAATATAAAATAATAATTAGGAATAATACATGAATATTGAATTTGTAGAAAATATAAAAATGTGTAGCGCTGCCAACGCAACCGCCAATAATATACGTGAGGTATATTGAATGCGTCTAGAAGCTTCCTAGCGCATCGCCCAGAATGGCGACCCTCTAGAACATTCTAGAGGTAGTTTACCTACCTCAGAGAATACAAGATTGTCACCGCAACAATCGTTTCTAGAAGAGTCTGCACTCTCATCTTTATAAGAAGTGCGCAACACAATATGTCACAGTTAGATATTCGAATTATTACCTGACAACTGTCTCCCTGTCGCTCGGTCATCCGATCCGTACATTTATTCTGGAACCGCTCCCTCGATATACGTCGATCTCCCGTCACGATACACTTACCATCACTCACACTCTATCTTTACACTGTATATTTTCGAGAATAAATTATATTGGAAAATCTACTCTTATCAATTGTGACCAGTAAGACAAATAATTACCAACAATTATTTAATTTATAACCCATTCTGTATGGACTCGTAAGAGATGGATTATTTATCAAACGAACAGCACGTCTCTGCTTAGAGTCAAGGAGATTCTTTAAACTCTTGGGTGTTCCGAACCAAAGATGACAAACTCAAACCCAATTGTGATTAGAATAGAATTAAAAACCGAAACCATTAGTCGAGGATCCAAAAAGGGCAATATAGCCAAGTTTCGGAATTACTATTGAAACCGCAGGAAAAAGAATTTAAAATAAATTTCTAAATATACGTATACGTATACGAGAATCATTAGAAATTCATTAAATTTCGTAAAGGTCAACGTTACTTATTTTACAAATGTTTCGATTGCCATTCATAAATTCAACGATGTATAAACATCAAAGTAATTTCATGAGTGAAAAATTTCAATGAATACCGGCGTTCCAGCAATAAATTTCACTATTCGCCATGTGGCTAAAGCAATTAAGAATACATTCACTGAATATGAATCAATACGAGCTTGTTTTTCATTCATCAAATATTTAATCAAGATTAAAAAAAATGATTTGTAATAACGACAGACCAGAGATTAAATAGTCTCTATTAAGACGATGTTGAAAAATATAATAGATTTTCATACGGGAAACCTTACCTTTTGAATGTAGGAATTAAAACCTAAAGATATATTTAATGTTATTGGCGATAACTTTTTGATGATTTAAATCCACATTTGTTTATTTCAACAAAATGAAAATAGTTTGTTAACATGTAACGTCGTTCTATTTTAAAACGTTTTTTCTTATTACATAATTCGTTTTTCGCGATACCGTTTTTTCTTTACTTTGACTCATGAAGAGACAAAAAATATATAAACAAACTTATTTAAATTATAATGACAATAATAGGGTAATCTATAATAATAATAAACAATCTTTTTTAAACAAGTATGTCTAAAGATTTGTTAGTGTCAATCAAATATACTTTTTCCTTTTTGTACCATACCCGTGCTCTGCTTTGGAGTGTCTTTGACATATCAAATTGGGAGATGCTCCTTATTGCTTCGTTATGTCCCCTCTGAGACTATCTCATCATGGTCTTTCAGTAGGTAGATATCCTGAAAAAGACAGTGCATTGGATTTCCGCTTGCCTCCTGTCCAAATCTACTTGCTATATCTCTCAATGTTCATATTTTGAACGGTACTTCGTAACCTCATATTTAATTCCATTTCATTAATAGACGAAGCTTTGCTTTTTGCATCCATTTCTTCTTTCAACAAGGAAAAACAATCAACTTAAAATTATTCGATAAACATCAAGTAATCAACAAACCCTCATTGATGCCCAACAATGTTTATTGATGTTAACTTTAAATGGGTGTTGGTGCGTCCTCCCTTTATAACATATTAGGTAAACTAGAATGAAAATGTCGCCCATTCAATTCTAACCGTAATATAATTAAGAAAAAAAAATATTTTTAATGCATATAATAAAATGTATTTAAAAGAAAACTCTGGGCTACTAAATCTAGTATTGGAGCTCTGGAGCAATACCACCATTTATACGTAAAATGATTTTATCCATGTTTCGTGAGTGAATAGTCAAGGTTTATTTCCTTCTTTCAAAACACAGAAGTTGGGGAAAAACATAATCAAATTATTGAATTGATTCGTATAAATTACTTCCTATATCATGTTTTTTAGCAAAAAAGAAGGCAAACGTAAAACCCTTGCACTATTTTCCCAAATGTATCTATTACGTCGAATTACACTCGTTAAGTAGATGGTTCCGTAAGGAATACGTTCAAGAGGAAAATTCTCTTAGAAAAATCTTCCACCAAAAATGCTTCTGTTATTTTTACAGCAAGAACCAAATACAAAGTCTTCAACGGTTCTTTACGAGGCCGGTGAAAATATTGAATTATATTACCGAATACTTATTGCAGAATGACTCTAGTACCACTCCATAAATTAAGGAAGCTGCCACAATATTGTAAAGAGATGGCTGCCAAAATTCTAAAAAGGGAGGTAGAGTTCTCTGGGTGTTCAATACTGCTGAAGATTCTTAGAATACTCAACAGAAATTATTTTAAAATCGTATTTTTCCACCGGTTTTTCTAAATACAGTATCCGGTAGGTTCGAATTGTAAGGTTTTACTCTCTTGCCTTCGCTGAACGAAATATTAAATGGATATTCCAGCCTTTAGACCTTCCGGCTAGTTGGAATATAAATTTCATAAAATTTTGTACGTTCAACGAATTTTCGCTCACACCGCAATCACTTCTTAGGTCATGTATGCAAATTAACGTTCAATTTATGGATATAAAATGTGTGTTGGTCTTAAACCCAAATATTTCACTGTCCGCTATATATTTGTGTGCAGAAGCAAATTAAACTTAATTTATATTAATAGCCTTAAATATATATATGCATTTATTCCCTTTATTGCAAAGTGTTTTAGTTACATACTACTCTATATTGTATATCTCCTCTTCACATATATTTGATTCTCCGAGTGCATATACTTAAAAACAATATGTTGGGGTGATGTTTTCATATATGTACCTACCCTTATAAAAACAATTTGTTGGGGTGATGTTTTCATATATGTTACTACCCTTATCGTGATTTACGTGATGTGAAGTACTATTACAAGCGTATTCTTACACAATTTCAAACTTGACTGAAGAACTATATTGTTTTATTTTAACGATTAAACTATTTTAGAGTATCTTTAGATGATCGATATTTAGATCATGATCACAATTTATATATAATAAAGTAAATATATATACATTCTAACTAAGCTTATGTATAAAATATGTGTGTAAAAACCTGTACTATTTCTGTTATTGTCAACTTACGTGTTCCTTATTGATTTATTGAATAGACTAATTTTAGATTTTAGGTTTTTTTTAAGTGATCATCTTCCATCGAGATGGATCGATCACCTCCGATGTTATACCGAAGTATTAATGTAAGAATAAGGAGTTGACATGCGTCTTGAAGATACCCGTATAGAAAAGGAAACACAGAAGCTGGCGGTCGAGTAGGCTCACAAAAAAAACAGCCTGTCAATTCTCATTCGGGATATGTCCACCGCGATTTGATGATGCGATTGGCATGTCCAGGGGCTACTAATCAGCGCTGCTAGTTTTAAAAATACTTTTGAGATAGTACCTATAGAATAAACATATAATTCCAACTCTTCTCTCACGCTCCAGCGACTAGTGGTCATTTATGAGTACTGAATTATTAATCAAACGAATCGCGCATCTGATTTTTCAAATAAAGTTCCTTCTGTCAGATATGATTATTGAACGTAAAGAGTGACTATTAAAGTTGCTTTTTTCAACATTATTGTCTATGTCATTGTTATTTGTAATATTGTTGCAATTTATTTATTTAACTGTACATAGAATCAGTATAGAAATAGGAAACCATTAATGTTAATGTCGCGATATCATAAATTAACTGTGTTTATAACGAATTATTCAACCAATGAATATTAAATAGCTATGTTAGAAAAAATGGAGGACCATCAAAAATCACATTAAAATTAATCATTATGTCCGTATAATATGTTTTTTTATGTTAAAAGGAAGGCACATTTTTTAAATATAATTAATTTAATAATTTCATCGGTGCATTTCAAGATACGAGTACGAGTAGTTAGCCATATCAATGTAGCCAGGTATTTTATTTAAATACCGAAGAACCCTAACCTATTCAAGTTAGTTTTGGTATATGGAATGTGAAATACATTATGATTATTTCTACCAGAGTAATTACTTTTAGCTGATAAACCTGTACATTAAATTGTTAATTAATTTACAAATGAGAATAAATGTTGCATTTAATGGAAATTTCTACGAGATTAAAGTGATTTAAAATAAAATAAGTGTTGTTCTAGCCATAGCGTTTTTATTAAACCTTTCTTTCGTGTTTTCATTTTCATTCAATCCAATCAAAATATGTTGAGCTATGAAACGTTTCTAATCCTGTTTGAATAGTAAATTTCAATCGGTGGGTTCACCGTTAATATAATGTGAAACCGAAAATAGTTTAAAAGCTTTGAGCACGTCCATTGAATTGATTTACTGTTATAGAAACGGCATTTGCGTGCCTTGTTTGACGTGTAATTTATGCAGATTGCTACTTTTAATTCACACCAGGTTGTGAAGATTGTCTCGCATAATACTTTGGTCAAGTTTATTTTAGACATAATACCGAAATAATTTTAAATACGAGATTTTTTTAATTGTTGACGTAACCGTTATCAATATTTTGGAGGATTTTTTTATCTTCTACTACACATGAGATACCATGACACCACCATCCGTCTGGGTCTGTACCATACTCTACAATTGCACAAGTAAATGCTGCGTATCAGTCGGAGGAGAGATTGAAAACCTGGTTATTCAGTTCTAATCACGAAACATGGATAAATCCATTTCACGTGGCCTACAATACTGAACGGTGGTATTGCTCTAGGGCGATACAAGATCTATCACTTTTTTTCCAGTCCAGAATGAATTTATATTTTTAAATGCATTCTAGCTGTTTTCGATATTTTCAAATACATATACATATGTTTACACGTATATTTAAAATCTGAGTAGAAAAATGCATTTTATTTACATTTTTTTCCATTCCGTCGGGATTCTAACCCGCGACCTCCAGCGTTCCTCCAACGCTTTAGTCACTCGCCTTTAACCACTCGAGGTGAATGTGCTTTAATTATTGTCTATAAGAAGAAAAGATAATGAACAATATTTTGTTTTTATTGTGGATAATTTTCATGTAACATTCATCAGGAATCCAATTCAAGGAACAAGCGATTAGTTTTTATCATTAGCGAGTGTTAGATATTTTATAATATTTCATTTATAATTCATAATCTATATCATTATTGTTAGGTTAGGTTAGGTTTGGTTTGTAAGAAACGTTAAAATTACTTGTAATAACCCAGATGCCAAGTGCTATGTATTTATCCTTTTTTTCATTTGTGTACTTGTGGTGAGGTCCAATACACGAGGCACATGCAGGTATTTCCCAACTCCCAGTTGAGTGCGCATGCAGAACGTCATGACCATATACTCGATGATATCTTTCAAACTAACGAAGCAAAAAACTCCGTAAACAAAGCTAATGTACAGATTATTGCACAATGTGTACGATATATGATGATGCCAATTCTACATACAGGATTTGTAAACTTGTCACATTTCTATCCTACAAAACTGTCACGGTTCTCAGGTCAAAGACTTTTGGGTAATCATGTTGTATTGTGACATTTTGTTTGCCAACGTTTCGGACCACATTGTAGTGTCCATCTTCAGGGCGAGTCTGTATGTGTAAAGAAGGCAGTCTGACTATGATGTGGATACTGCAATGTGGTCCGAAACGTTGGAAAACAAAATGTCACAACACGACATGACTACCCAAAAGTCTTCGACTTGCAAATCTTTTGGTCGTGAAAACCTACGAAAATACTTGTCACGGTTCTATTCTTATTTTCTTGCCTCCTATTTGTTCACTATAACATATTACATTTTCTTACGAAAAAAGCACCTTACAGCAATTCAGATTGCGTTCCAACCTCGAAATGCCAACTTCGGCCTCTATTATGAAATCTACAACAGTCGCGCCGTAACTACCGCAAGAGGCGAAAATTATTTCCGCCGCCGATCTGAAGAAGGTCAGTGAGAGTTGGTGCTGCTGAGTGCCTTGAGCGACGGTCGCTCTTTATTTAACGGTAGAAGTCACGGAGGAAGGCAATCCGAGAAGAGGAAGAAGGAACCACCCGATGGGCGACTGCAAGTGAAGGTTAACTCTCTCTTCCTACTTTTCTCTTGGCTATTTTTCCTTTTAGTACCTGCCCATAACAACATGTATTTTTTTACAATTCAGTAGATTTATTTTAAATAAATACGCAGAAATAATCCATACATAAAGTAAACGGCTCCAAGGCAGAAGTCTTATGCGTTAAGTACCACAAACTTTTTGTAATAACAGAACTATTACTAGATTTTGTATACCAATACTGATGATTTAATACAAACGTTCTATTATCCATTTTGTAGGTAAGATGATTTACATTTTGTTGTATGAAACGATTTTAACTAACCTTTTAATAAAATGTAAGATGAGCGCAGGTAAAAATCGTCAAATATAATATAATAATATTTGCTCGGATTTAAATATCGTTCGACATAAATCATCTGTAGGACGTATTTCGGAACACCCTTGTCAAGATAATAATTTATTGATAGTATTTTAAGGTCCTGCGACCTAAATCCTTAAAGCGTAAAACCACGAAAAGTTAGACTGAGCTTAAAAGCCATGTTCTATCGCCATCGTAAAACCCGTTACGTATTTCATAAAAATTAAATTATTGGCTTCCTTGTTGTTACGCGTAGTTACCCTGAGCTTTATTGTTAATGCGCCGTTGCTCTGATATACTGCAATATATGCTTTACTACCGAACATGTTACGCCGCGAAGCGTATTACTAAAAGCGTTATAACTTTTTTTTAGTTATTTTTAAATTAACAGTATTGTTGTATGATATGATTTTATAACAGTATCACCACAATTTGTACGATATATGATGATGCCAATTCTACATACAGGATTTGTAATCCTGTCACATTTATATCTTTCAAAACTGTCACGTTTTTATCCTTATTTCCTTCCCTCCTACCCTTTCACTATAACATGTCACATTTTCTTAGAAATACCTTACAGCAATTCAGATTGCGTTCCAATCTCGAAATGCCAACATCGGCCTCTGTTATGAAACCTACAGCAGTCGCGCCGCAATTACCGCAATAGACGAAAACTATTTCCGCCGCCGATCTGAAGAAGGTCAGTGAGAGTTGGTGCTGCTGAGTGCCTCGAGGGACGATCGCTCTTTTTTAACGCTAGGGTAATTCGAGCAGAGAAAGAAGAAACCACCCGATGCATCTGAGCGACTGCAAGCGAAGGTTAGCTCTCTCTTCCTACTAATCTCTTGGCGATTTTCCCTCTCAGGAAACATATACGATCCGCGGAAAGCACGCGCATATCCAAACATTTATCATTCAACCACCTTTGTATATTTATCTACTTCTAAATGTATAGAATAATGAATAGAGATATAAGAATAAAGGTAGCGTATTGAATACAGATATAAGGAAACAAACGTTATTGACAAAATCGAGACGGTGAGAGAGAATGTGTTGAGATGGTTTGTACATGTAATAGAAGCCGAGAGATCAGTAAGATAGATTTCTGATGCAAATGTAGAAGGCATGAAACAGAAGATTCAAGAATATCACGGTGTGATCAGATCAACCGAATTTTCTCGAACGATACTGCTCGTGAAGACAATAATAATTTAGGAGAGATTATTGTTCACTAACAAGTTATCGCGAAACACATGATGGATCGATCAAATAAGGGATGCCATGAATATCAGTATCGGAGGCTCTCTAATTATTAAAGTGCAAACAGGGATCGTTGAAGCCATTGGAACCAATCATAGATGACTCGTAATATTCAGGATTGAGATTCTCAACCGTAATGGCTAGTACAGTAGTGGACTTATTTAAGTGTTGTCAGATATCCTTTCAGTTCGCGTATTTTAGTCCACAATTCAGAGCCATAAACTTTGATAATAAATAATTAGAATAATGTAGAAACACTTTTTCCCTTTTCTATTTCAATAAGTCTTTTCCCATAACACTATAAACCGATTACTTTTTACAAATTTGCTATTGTATTTCACGTTATTTTCCAGTTCATTCTCAATAAGATTTTACTAATTATCGTGTATTGAACATTGGCATTGTGTTACGTGTAGTATTTTATGTCGACTAAACCAGCAATTTAATTTTTTCTGTTCAAATAAAAATATTTTTCGAATATTCTACGAAATTTAGTATCGAGGTTTCAGATAAATTATTAAAAATTCCATATTTATTTATTGTCAATTATTTAGAAACTAA
>JAPMAF010000862.1:0-12567 GCA_026537445.1 Silvatares holzenthali
GGTAATCCTCCTTCTTATTCTCCTCCGTGTAGTTGATGTCAACGTCTTCCCAAAAGGTGTCTTCCAAATAGGTGCCGGATTAATATAGATACAGTGCACAATGTTTGATTGGAATCTTTTATATTCTGCAGGTTACACCATACATTTTTTTCCATTTAGATTCTAAGGGTTCAATTTCTTCTTCAGTTCATCTATGTCTATGTCACTGCAGAACATAGGTCTCCCCTCGTTTCTTCCACTCTTCCCGTTGCCGGCTTGTCACGTCCACTGAACTCCAACTGATCTTACTAATGTCATCCAATCACCTTGCTGGTGTTGAGGTTTCTCGGTGCTCAATTCCAACACACTCTTCTTCCATTTATAATTTGAAGTCCGGGCAAGATGTCCAACTCATCTTCACTTTGACCAAGTTAATATTTTTACAACATAATCCACCTTTGTTTGACTGCAGATCCATTCATTTCTTGTCTAGTGTTATTTTAAGCATCATTCCGTCCTTCTCTGTGACAAAATTGCTTAACCACCTAATCCTAACCAATCTAGAGGTTAACTATTCTGAAATCCAAACTCGGTAGAATGACCCACAAACCTTTATTACAATCACAATGATGAATATGTTTAATTAATGTAAGAATATTTTTAAATATATAGTGATATTATTAATTGCTGTTATTTTGAAAAAAAAACAATTGAGAATCTCTTGTAGTATGAAAGCCTTAACTCTTCTTTTAGTCACAAACACATCTCGAACGCGTTCTCTGACAACAACACGTTTAATCGATTCCATCCGAAACTGATACATAAAAAAAACATTTTGCGTTAAAAACTTTTAGGAGGAAGAATTGTATAGAAGGGAATTTATTTTATAATTTAAACGTTGAATTATTTATTAAATAATTGAATAATCCATGAACGATACCCACTTGTACTATATGCACATTCCAAATTGCAATTGCATAGAATGTTTTTACACAATTATCTCCGTGGCATTATATTATATTTCAGATTTAACTCAACGTATGTACACTACCGCAAACCTTCTATATGCATGGAATTAATTCTCTTACACGTATGTGTAAACCAACTAGTATCTAAATAGAGTACCTCCAATACACATTGTTAATTTTTTTTATCGGTGTGTTTCAAGATAATTATAATGCGGTGAATCCCAGATACATTGTTTGAAATATCCCATTAGATTCCTACCTATGATTCTTATCACCAACCACTTACAGGAGTTTTAAACCATTTTTAACATATCAATTCATTATATTAATTTTACATTTAATTGTAGGTACTTGGTTTAAGTATCATTATCATAGACTCAAATCAATATATATCTACACACATTTTATTGAGAAACTTCGGTACTATATTTTTTTTCCGTGATAAACCAATTCCAAATTCTCTTATTATATCAATTTTATTTCCTGGATAGCTAACACTAAAATATCGTATAGCTGTACCAGTACTTTATTTTGATACTGCTTAACTCCACTACACTTGCTGTTTATCTAGTGCATACAACAAATTAAACCATAAGCATTAAGTATATTCGTAGGCTTTCACGACCAAAAGATTCGCAAGTCAAAGACTTTTGGGTAGTCAAGTCGTGTTGTGACATTTTGTTTGCCAACATTTCGGACCACATTGCAGAGTCCATCTTCAGGGCGAGTCAAGAAGGCAGTCTGAAGACAGTCAGACTGCCTTCCTTTACACAGACAGACTCGCCCTGAAGATGAACACTGCAATGTGGTCCGAAACGTTGGCAAACAAAATGTAACAACATGACATGACTACCCAAAAGTCTTTGACTTCCATATGCAATAAGTTTAGATTTTAGACATTGACCATACAAGGCAATTTATGCCATGATAGCCACTGTGGAAACACTATCACTCAATATTTACTCAATAGACACAACTCTACTCTATTGTTCTGTACAAATTTATGTTCTACACTTTCAAAATAACATTTTCAATACAATTTCATATTTATAATAATTCATAAAAAATACAGTCGTAAATGTGTTGGGAAACACATTTACGACTGTATTTTTTATTAATTAACTGTTTTATAATAATTAAATAGATATGAGTAGAGTACGAAAAAATCCTTGATCTGTTCTACTTTGTTTTTTTTTTTGAATTCTCTATTTTGAATGGATATAACATTCAGCTATCAATTATTTTCTTTATAGAACTCTGAAGGATAATAAATTATGACTCAGCCTTAATCAAGTATTTTTATTTCAATATTATGTTCGATTTTTATTAGTGTCAATCAGATACAGGACGTCGGATGGTGTTAGAATCCACACCCAGTAATGAGAGGGTGTCTCAGCCTTTAACTTCCTATGCCCGCCTTCCTAGGCGGTACTATCTATGACTTATAGTGCAATATTACATTATATATCCTGAAGCACCAGTGATCCGTTAGAGATTAGGCCGCATTAAGAGCAGCCGATGCTATCTACCCGCACTATCTCACCGCGAGATATAAGAGAGCATTAATACTCAATATAATATTATTCACAGAAGCCTTAAGATATAACCATTGTGAGCCTTGTATCGCACTATCGATCTGTATTGAGGGAAATTACCATAAAAACTGCTATTCACTTGTAGTGGCGTCGCGTTTACTCGGTGCGTTTACAAATATTTTAATGTGGACCACCAAAAGACCTGAGCTTTTTATGCCTTAACGCGGTAATTGAATATATCCAAATATTATCAGCCATCAAAATTTTCAATTAAATTAATTTTCAATCTCTATAATCGAACATCGTTATTGTTATCATTTACAGTATCATTATCGAGCTCATGTTATATACTCGCATATCTATCACATTCATTTGATTATTTGTTGCCGATAATTCTCTTTGGAGTAATATCCTCCAGCAAATCTTTCTACACCGCAAGTTTACACTCTCTCCACATATTGCCAACTTTTTAATTATTTCCAAATTCCGGTGTAATTTAATTCTATCATCAAGTGAAATTCATCTCAATTACAATGTTGGCATCTTTAGTGAAATAAAATTTACTATGTACAATACAATTCTTTCGTAATTTTGTTTAATTGAATACAATTATCAAATCTACGGCGTTAATTGATTTCACAAACGACAATTATAGTTTCTAATCACTTAAAGTATTATATTTCAAATATTACTCAATTTGCGCGTTAAGTAAACTTTCTAATTAGTCAAAATTTTATTATAGTAATGTTTTCTTTATAAAATTACTGAACTTAAATGGTGTTTTAATGCCTACCATATGTACATGTATACATTCGCACCTGCATTTGAAAATTCATACGCTTATCTTATGATCAGTACAATCTCACCGCAATACTCCTCTCACACTTGTCGCGAGTAATCGCGTTTAAAAAAAAACGCGTCCCTAGGAAATTATTTTAATTATTTTGTTATAAACTTTTGCTTAGATTGAATCCCAAAGTGCTACTACACTGCATAATTTATATTAGTTTAAATTCCATGAAATTGCGTTGCTATATAAATTATGCATAAACCTTTAACATCTCTTCCTGATTAGAGTTTAACGACGCCCTATCAAACCGGTTAGTAAAAGTATTGTATGCGCTTAATGTTAGTTAATCGTTCAAAGTTAATTAGTATTCATATATAATAATGTTCTATTAATTATACATCCAGGTTGATCCACTAAATTGTTTAGACAAATTCTCGTTCCTAATAATAATGATCTATCATATCCCCCATCATTTCCAGCTTTCTCATCTATTTATCTAAAATATCGTCTTGCGTGTAGTGCATCATAGACTGATATTATTTAATAAATAATCGCATATAACACAACAACCATTTTATTTCTCACAATTTATAGAATTTAGCATAAGCTTTCTATAATTTTTTTTTCTTTAAAATTTATCGCAATTGGTAAATTTTAGCATTTTCAAGATACGTATAGTTGTAAAGATAAAAAAATCTTTTAACTTGCAACACTAATAATATAAACACTCCCACCTTAAAAAGTTCATAATTCCAGTATCATTTTCACGCAAATAATTTCAAAAATAACCACGTTAAAATTTGCTTTGAAATCTGTATAAATATATTGTAAGTGATAGTTTGATTTATCTAGAAATCATTCTCTTTATTTAGTGTTTGCGTGTTAATATAAAAACAGTACATATTAAATGTATCAATGACGTAGTTTCATTCCTTCGACTTTAAACTTGGTTCCTTTTACAGTATCGGTCAAATTAAAATTCTTTTGGCATATTTGATGCGACTAACAGCATACTCGATTGACTGGCAAAATTTTAATCCTACATCCACTATAAACAAACATTTTTACTGTATGGTAACCCAGTCTTGATTTTCTTTAGTGTACGTCGTGAAGGCCGGTGACAGTCAGTTAACGACAGCACACTAAGTATAGAATTTTTAATTCCTTAATCTTGCCTCGCCACCTATACTTAAGAGCTAATACTCTCGACATTATAATAATAATCTAACTGGTAGCCGCCTTAATCGCGCCCCATGTCACCCGATGTCGGGCTACCTGAAATGCACTTAGCGTTTTGCAACTTAATATCGCGGATATACTGCGCGGTGCTTCGTATTATCTGTATTTAAACACTGCAATACTGTGCGACGCCCACTCGTGGATGCGTCGCAAGGCAATCATCCGTCTATATCTGTTACTTTATGTACCATCGCGTCTGATCACCGCACGTGATAAGGAATAAGGATTAAGAAATCTAGGTTCGATTAGCACCGCACTTGAGCCGTGATTGAGTGCCATTTAGATATTACACACATCGCGGCAAAATGTTTCAAATACTTTCGTAACTTTTGAACATAACGATAATTTGACAAATTTAATATGTTAGTGAAGAGATCAATAAGGCGTAGTATCCGCAAACAGAAGTTACTTTGACCTATTACGTCATCTGATGTCAAAACCGAGACGGCACTGTGACACGTGCGAGAGACCCGAGGACTAGGTAGATAGAAACTGCTTAAAGGAGGAAATTACAAAAAGGGGATGGTACAATATTAAGATTCAATCTATTGGTTGTATTGGCTCATATATTTACGTGGCATTAATAATCTGAAGCGAGTGATGTCTGACTCAATAGAATAGAAAAATACCGATAATTAGATAAAGCCTTTCAAAACTGCTGTTTGCTAAGTTAAATAAATGGAAGGTAACTCCGTTTCATGAAGGCAACTTAAATCTACATTGACATTTAGCACTAAAGATTTTGTGGCCTCTTAACATTGTTTTCAATCACTCGGTACGATGTGCGTACATACAGTTCCAAAATGAACTGTGATTCGTTAATTAAGATTAAAATATTTTACTCCACCAATTTTCTTAAATTCGATACTTACAATATTCTTTAAAATATCACACTTATATTAATAATATTACTTGTAAATACATATAATCCAACCGATTTATTTAAAGAAAAATATCAAAGATGTTTTAAAAATATATAAAGGGTAGTTCGGATATTCCAACATTGTGCTATACTTATCTTGATACGAGGTAAAGCGGCAAAAAGAGACTCGCTGTGAAATGTTAAATTGTCGAATACAGTAAAATTTTATCTAAATTACTCCTTAACGCAGTTGTTTCGAATGGAAAACGCGTGGCAAAAGCCTCTTGACGTTACCGAGCTCCGGAAAAGTCCCATCAGGTATCTCACGGTAGTCCGAGCACTTCTATAAAACATCTAATTTATTATTTGTATTAATACGGTCGGAAGAATAAAGCTAAGAAGTAATGTGATGTCGGGGTCGTGTTATTTGAACATCTCCGTTGTAATTATAGTGTTAACGGTACTTTATAAATACGCGCGATGTTACTTGTTGATTATGTAAATTTACTTTTTATATTATTGCCATTGCAATTAAATGTAATTATTATTAAACACAATATACGTTTACACAACTCGACATGTTGTTCCTTGTTTAAGCCGTCACCAATATTACAGTAGCCGCTAATATCGTTATTATGGGTCTGGCTAGCGTAAAATACTCTCCCACTGATCGTAGTTGCTTGCGAATATCCTCATATTGTAAGTATTACTTCTTATGTAATGTAAAAATAGTCAACTTATTCAAGCTTCTCTCAGAATACGCTTACTTACGATAGCTTTGATTTTAAAGAATTCCTTAAAAGAGACTTTAGTGTGATAAAAACATTTATTGTAGAAAATAGCGTGTTTTATGAATTGGATGATTTTGGGTGTATATCTTTTTATCTATGTACAGTACAAATAAATACGTATTATCAATAATAAATTATTATATTTGACCTATCATACAAATAATATATTAGCTCATATCCTTACAATTAGTACTTGCATTTTACTACTACAAAGTATTAACAAATATATTTTAATCTAAATTAATTTGTTATAAGTTTTTATTAAAAGTGTTCTAAATATATAATTTATACCTCATTTTAATACAATGGTCCACAAACCTTTTGTAAATCTTTTAACGTATTTCCTAATTTAGATATTTGCCTTACATTAAGTGGCAATGGTATCAGAACGATTTCGATGTTTTATCAGAACATAATTTACGTTATCTAGTAACTTAATCTAATTAAAATTTAATTGTGCCTCATATCTCCGCATATTTAATAAAAAATGTTAACAAATCCGTTAAAGCACTATAGTGATTGATTACAAAATGATCGATTGGCTCGCGGTATGAAATCACGAGCTTAAATACGCGTGGGACACAGCGCATACCGCGCTTTCTCTGTCCATTAGCAAGTCACCTCTCATCGATCGAAGCTCCTCAACCTACTCGATAAAAAATCATCCGTCTTAAGTGCATTCATCTGTACGAGCGGAGACTATCCAGAACGTGTCAAATTTCTGTGATAACAACTGTGTGACGGTTTCATTAAGGGTAGAGTCTGCTCTACGAGCGGCTAAACTACACTACTAGCTAGAGCATCTGCAGACTAATTCCCACGTTTCATTGCAGATACTTTATCTTTCGACATGTATTATAAAATAAGACTGCAATTAAGATATAACTGGCAAACGTTTTGAATTGTTTCCATTGCCTATATTACGAATAACAGACAAGAACAAGATCTTAAGATCGATAATTCAATATGTATTACATTCTGTATCGGTTATAGGGTAATAGTTGCATAGCATTAGTATATAATAAAAAGGGTTGTAGAAAGTTAAATTTTATCTTATTTTGTAAGGCAACAATTATTTTGATGTCATATGTATATTTTTGTTCTTAGAGTAATTCATTTCATCTAATTATTATTAAATTATTTCGAATCAAAATTATCGAAACCCAGGAAGATGAATTTAATATAAACAGCTAGTAAATAAAATGTAAGTGTATAGTATATTCAAAAGAATTGAATCGAGTCGAAGCAAAAACCATTGTGGGCTACTGTAGTTTATGCCTACTCTCTGTCTATTTTTTAAATTGTCCTTCCAGTATATGTGAGAATTAGCATTCTAAACCAACATAGTCGATAGTCTGGTTATATATTCATTACAGTTAATGAGTTTTTACAACTTTTACAAATTAATGTAGTTTTGTGTTTTAATACAATTTTAAAGTGAAAAACTTCTTGAAGAATTTCATATTGGAACCAGCGATAAAAGCATAGATGATTAATAGATTACAGTTTTATAGCTGCGCATAATTTTAATGATATCACAATTATAATGAGTATCCGACATAATATTGTATTATATCGGGTATACTACACAGCGTATCTGGAGTGTATCTCGCCGTTGTCTAACACAATATAAAGCCGATAACACGCATTGTCCGTAGTAACGCCGTCAATTATAAACTAATAAAACATTAATTAAAATGGTTTATTGAAACACGCCGATACGATCAGTTGCTTCATAAAACGAATCTTACGCAATATGTATAATATAATACGATTACGACGGTCCATCAGTATTCTCTAGAGCGATATAATTTTCAATCAAGCCTTCCCGGATAGAACTGTAGAGACGGGAGATGAGAGAGCAGAGAGCAGAAGAGAGTCGAGTACCCAAAGTTCTGGCGATGGATCATCGAGTCATATAAAACGGAGAGGTAACACGATTATAACAAGCCGATCCATCAATTTACGACGATAAGGCATGTCTTGATAGCGTACAATATTATGATGTATTGATATTACGTATATTAAATCATTATTCCAGATTTCTTAGAAATCTTAAGCGAGCCGTAATATCGGACACCTTTTTTTTTAAGTATCACGCAATCATTACACAATCAACTCAATCAAATTTTTCTATTCTTGTTTTAATGGAACTTCTGTCTTCCCATTTTTCCCTTTAAATTGCAGATGTATAATAAACCCAATATAAACCAAGAATTATTTACAGGAAACTCTTTACATAATAATAACAGATATTTACCAACTACATCTAATCCATAAACATCTTCAAGATTAGTTACATAACCATAACTTAATTTGTGTTGCCATATTATATTAAACAAAATATAAAAAAATTATTTCTTCTGAGTGAGATAAGTATACTACCGATATTTATAAAACCAAATTTATTGAAATCTAACTCATTAATTTTTCATGTTTTGTTTGGCTTTCAAATATTGTTCCGTTATTATTAATTATCCAATTCTGATTACTGTGAATATTGTTGTGCTACTCCAGTCAATTCAACTAGATCTGATATAATCCGTTACATTTCACGCAAAGGTGTCAATTCGCATGTCAAATCTAGTCATTGATAAGACAACTTGTTAGCTCAATTGAAGATCATCGTCTGTTTTTAGTGCCAACGTTTCATCTCAGATTTGCACAACGAAGCGGAAGAATTTGAAGTAATAATTTTAATCTTAAGATTTTATTATCCCTCCATAAATTCGCGACTCTCAGTCGAAAGTTTAGCGACTAAGATTGAAAAGAATTTCGTTTCATATAGTTATAAATTCTCCTATGATATTCGCTTTAATGCCTCGAAGAATATCGTCCCGTTTTTGCGTCATTCACAACACTGTAATATTGTTTTGAAATATGCCACCATTCATACTTGTCAGTGGTATGTCTTTAACGATAACTAATTGCGTGTACAGACTTTAAGTCATTATTGCAAAAAATGAGAATTTGATAAACACCGTGATGACATTTCAAGCATTTCCTCTCCGAGCAATTATCATTTGCAACGTGAATGTAAACCTTTATAACTTCCAAAGTATCATGAAGTATATCCCAACTCGACGAGACCCTTTCGCCATCTTTTTCCTCCCGAATACAATCTGCGAGATATATTATAATTCTCTTTTCCTTTCAAACAATATACAATCGAATTGAAGGTGATTATTTATTTCTTATTGTTCTTTTGGACTGTAATGAATATTGAAAATATGTCAGTTTTATGTGATGCTTACTATTTAGCACGGAAAAACTTCATTATATAATTATTTATAAACTTTCAGAAAAATGATTGCAAGGTTATATATACCGATTCAAACAGAATGCGCTAAAACTAAATAAATTCGATTTGCCGTAATAAAATTTATAGTAGCCCGTTACCATTTTAAGTTTGCTGTAATAAACTTCCTTAAATGGAAATGTCATATAAATGAGCTTATTACGAGGTACCGTAACTGACGTTATACACAAGTCATGTCAACAGAAACAATATCCGGGCATCGAAGATGATTAATTAACTGCATTTCATACCAGCCAGATGGCTCTCTTCCGAGACTCAAAAATAATGAGACGTTTGTTCAGATCCTCCGATAAGCCGTGGCGAGCATTCATTGTTTGTTGAGCAATTACAGGTGTTCTTCGTGCATACAATGTACACTCGGTCCATTTTGGGAAATCTTAATTGATGGAAACAGGTGACTCCACACACGTACGTGAGCACGTGAATGTTTTATGAAGCATTACGTGATAACAGCGATGAGCAAAACACGCGAAAAAAACTCCTGTTTGATCGATGGCACTTTATTTCTCATAAAATGTGAAGCAATTTACGATCATTATATTAATTTATCGATTCTTGAAACGCAGAGCCACTCTGTATCAATTCCTCAGAATGAGCAACGTTGGAATCTAAAACACGCAATGCTACCGATATTGATTTCATACTGAATTCCTAATCTTTATATGGGACAAAAACATAACTGCTTCGCATTTCTTACTGAGCTATGTCAACTACATAACTTGCATCACGATTTTGATAAAGTATTTTCCGGTATTAATCAAGATTATATGATAGAAGCGATGTGATCGTACAATGTACCCTGCACGTAGAATAATGCTAAATATTAAAGGTATTATAAATATGTATTTACTTATTACAAAAAAAAAAGAAAAACAAATTAAAAACTGTAAACATTTGGTTTTTATTTTTGAAGCAAATGTGCATCCTTTAATATATCAGCACTACTCAAACATTCAGTATTCAGTCATAAGTAAAGGTATTAAAAGTTATACATTACATAAAAATAAATATGAGCCCACTTATATAACGTTTTGTGATTTATAATGATTTGAAATTGTAAAGTGTTTTCCAAAGCACATATCTTCACGTCACCCAATTGACTTTACCGTCTTTGGGAGTGCGTCGAGTCCTTACAAGGGCCGGCGAATGGACGCGGAGGCCTCAGCAGACGGACTGCGCGCGGCGCGCGGCGTGCGTGCCTGGGATGGCGGCCCGATGGTCTCGGGGCCTCGGGGCCTCGGTTCCCACCCCGAGGGAGAATACCGCCGCGGTTATTTTGCGCCCAACGCCATTTTGCGTGTGGGAAGGTCGTTAGGGCCAAGCATACCGCCTTAATGAAGCGAACAATTACTCTACCAGGGCCAGTACGAAGCATTTTCCGCAATTGCGTATAACGACCGCGCGCTTTTTGTTTATTTTATTTCGACAAATCAGCCATAAAGTTGAATGCAATGAAAGTAATATCCATAAATACGTCATTGACTCTCATTGCAATATTAAATTAAGGGGAAAAACGCAGTCTCGTTTTGGGGGACTCTATATTTTTAAGTTTAAATTCAAACAACGGAGCGTGTGAGTGAGCACCTACTCGTATGCTGTCAGTTTACTGAATCCAAAATTTTACGCTTAACTTCTTCCCGCCATCTTAATTATTATTATCTCTCGGTGTTGAGTGACGTATTGAGGTCCCCGCGAGATATCCGCCAAGAGGTTGTGCTGGTGTCTGGGCTTGTCTGGTATAAATCCTTGATCACCATAAGGTAATATTATTTTCTTTGCGTGACAATTTGTTAAGAAAAAATGTTACTTTGTTGCTCTCGGTCAAATCTTGCGAAAGTCGTTACTTTTATTATTCTTGATTTTACTATCAAACCTTGACTTAATATGCAGCAGAACATATTATTTTGGTACTTGTTGTTTCTATTATTTTTATGGAATGATAAAAAAGGTTAAAAACTATTTTATGTACAACGGTGAAAACAGATATTTGAATCAATCAGTTATGACAAAACTCTCTTTATTATTTTAACATGATACGTATTATTAAATATACTTCATTCCTCGATAGTATCGTTAAAAGATTATTTAGAATTAAAGTAAACCTTTCAAACATTATTAATTTAGATGCTATAGCTTAATAATGCACAGGAAAAAAATTTAAAGATTATTTTATAAACTTATTTACTCGTAACTAATTAATTTCATGCAGTCATTAACGATTTATTTATTTTTTCCACAGAGTGTCGTAATGCTGATGTTTAGAGAAGAAAAATCACCAGAAGACGAAATCAAAGCGTGGCAATTCTGGCACGGCAGACAGCATTCTGTCAAACAAAGAATATTAGACGCAGGTAAGCGATTCACATTATTTCATAAACCCGAGCTTTAAAGCCTAGCCGAAAGTTTGCCGCTTCAGCCGCTTTACAGTTGTCAGCGAGACTTTCCTCCGCCGGATTAGATTCATTCACAGAAGCCATATACATAATCTTCGCGTTAATATTATCGTTGAAATCCGATGTACGTACGATAAATGACTTTTTACCGTCTCTTAAAGAAGTGTTAGAAAATTTAATTATCATACATAACTCGGAATGACCAGAGTGTTTTGAATAGTACACGAAAAAGGCGTAAATCGTTGCGTGTAAGATTACGGAGATTATTTGTAATAAATTACGCTTTTACAGCATTTACCGATGTATTCAACAAAAAGAAAAAATTCCAAATGTTATTTTGCATAGGTTCATCATATTAGTTTTACATAGTTGGAGGCGGTATTTTTTAATCTCGCCTTAAACGGTTTAAGCTGGCTTCGTTGCGTCATAAAAAAAGTTGGATATACCGTGCAAATTGTTTAAAAAACAAAGCTTATTCGAACTGTTAAATACCAAGTGGACACTGCTCTTATACGTTGACCTTGAATTGTAAATTATAAAATGTCAAGGGAGTTTTTCTGTTCCCTATACATACTTCCTTTTTTAATA
Organism: Silvatares holzenthali; assembly: GCA_026537445.1. Taxonomy (NCBI): domain Eukaryota; kingdom Metazoa; phylum Arthropoda; class Insecta; order Trichoptera; family Pisuliidae; genus Silvatares; species Silvatares holzenthali. The sequence goes on from JAPMAF010000862.1 coordinate 12,465, forward strand.
TTTTTTAATCACAGATTAACCATGACGCCATTTATTTATTTATTGGATGATTTATATAGCGCTGTTTCGTGATTACAAATCACCCCAAGAGCGCTTTACAATG
>JAPMAF010000863.1:0-12564 GCA_026537445.1 Silvatares holzenthali
TATTGTTAATAAAACTGGGAGTAGCCCGCTGTACGTCAAAAGACGTACTGCCAGCCACGAAGGCGCAGGAGCTACTCCATAATATATTCTTGGGCATTTCTTTGATAGAAGCCATTTTAAAAGTGCCTCTTAAATACGTGCATTATTATTAAATGCGATTATCAAGATCGTCTTCTACTAACGCCAATGTATCAGATGTGTTTGAAACATCTAATTGCGTATTGGTTGATACAACTTCGAAAATCGAAGTGGTGCAAGATATCATCAAAGAACATCGGCTTCACGCCTTATGTGCACAGAGACTTGGCACGAAAAGTCAAATGCCTAATAATAAATGCCATCACAATAAACAACTGCGGTTTATGGGCTTCGCAGTTTTCGAGGAAGCGAGACCCATTGACCCTGGTGTAGATCATTTGAATTTTCGTAATCATAGTGGTGTAGCTATAAGAGCTCGACAAGCACTCCGCTTGACAAGAATATCCCTCTGCCAATATGACACTTTTGAATATATATATTTATTTTTATATTCTATACGAAACATTTATATAATATCGATCTATAGTATTTGTCGCGGTCTAAAATGATTATTACATCTTGTGCAAAACGATTCAGTCGGAGGAATTCACGGAAGGACAGACAAAGTGAGCGCCGACATTACGTCCTGGCAGCTGCAGTGTTCTTTCCTCCTTGGTTCTCTTCAAATATACAATAAACTATATTATATTATACGTCGAACTATGTCATATACTTTACAAAGATTTGTCGTGTCAATCTACAGTATTTTTTTTCTTTTGTAGTTAATTATTTTGTTTTAAGATAATATGAATTTTAGAAGATGTTTTAGTCGTACTCGTATATGTAGTTTAATAAAATGCCCTTAATTTGTAAAGCGCTCTTGGGATGACTTTTAATCACGAAACAACGCTATATAAATCATTCAATATATAATGATATAAATAAATAATCTTCTTTAAAATTAGCATTCATTTTACTGCAGCAAGTTTACGCGCGATTATTTAATGTCCAAATTATACAATTGTGGTTTATATCAAAAAGACCATAATTATTTGACACAAAAATGTTTTATTTTTGCTTATTTAAAATATACAACAGATTCTTCTATACAATCTAATATTCACACACAGAAATAAATAGGATTTGGTTTTTAACAATTTCAAATATTTATAATAATGCATCTCATATCTCTACAATATTTCATCTACACCTCTTAATCTATATATTATTTTTACGGATATTATTCATAACATTTAAATGTCTAAATATTTCATTAATATTTATGTACAATATTCTCGCTTAACATGAATACAAATTCGAATTTCAAACATAATTGAAAGTATTAAGCTAAACGTACCTTACGGTATTGTGTACTTATAAATTTCATTATTTGTTTATTTTTTACAAATTTGCGCTTATTGAATTTTCTTTGCTTTCGATATATTAAAGATAATCAATACCTTTAGCATGATTTATTTCTTAATTTAATTCTTAAATAAATATTATAACCGGGATTCATTTCTTAAAATAATTAATTAAAATGATCTTAAAATAATAGGAAATTTGGTGTGATTTTTTGTGATTACTACATATTATATTCCTGAATATCGTGTGTAAAAAATACTTTGCATTAATTTTGACAGAAAGTAGTCATAATATTGTATATTTTTCAGTATATCGACAAAACTTTTAATTACCATTCGGATAAATATGTGAAGTAAATTGACTATTGTGACAAATATTTATACGCTTAAATTCAATCTATTGCTGTAATTTACGGAGTGGAGATAAATACGTATATGGAGCATTTTCATTAAATTGCCACTTTAAATTCAAAACACGATTTAATGACGAACTCTAATATATAATACTTGTTTGTATAGAACTGTTTAAATGATGTTGATTGGTTTGTTGAATTCAGTCAACAATTTAATAATTGTTGATTATAATACGAAATATATTTGAATACCAGATAAGTATACGTTTGTTCCATTAATTAGACGTATGTCTCGCGTAAATGCTCTTAAACGCAAGCTTTTAATCGTAACGTGAGAATTAATAAAAAACTTTGGTCAAGAACACGGGCTTAAAATTCAAGATATCAGCGCTAGTCTTTATTCATGATTTGGAGATCTTCAACAATACTTAATATTATGTAATAATGTAACCTTATTTATAGGTTTCTCTTTAACTTAGTGAACAAATTATTATATTATACATGATAAAAAGTATTATTTAAACGTTTTATTTTGGAAAAAATACTAAAAATTTCGTTAAATATAGGCTTATGTAATAACAATTATTGACATATAGCAATGTTTGATTAGATAAATGGGATATACGTAGAAATTCATATCAATTTTTGGAGCGATGGTTAAAAGATACCGAAGCTAAAATAAATAAGACTGCTTTAAATTACCTCATCAAGGTGTCTGGTAAATCATAAAATTTTGTAAAAGTTTACCACAAGAGTATTAAGAAATTTAATTAAAATATAATATTAGGTTGCACGTTAAATTATCAAGATCGATTATCTGAAATCGCAATAAAATGGCAATTTAAAATCTTAATTAATCAATAATTTGAACAATTATGTAATATTAAGATTACATAAAAACGTGATAAGTTCTTGCTGCGCGTATTCATTGTATTTGACCGGAACAAATCATTTAAATCTATAATTTTAATTAATTTATAATAAATGAGTTAGATGCATTGTAATCAATACAGTTTCACAAATTGTTTTATTTATCGATCAATTATTGGTAACATGAAAATTACTAGAAAAATAGTTTTTAGTGAACAATACTTACTCCGATAATTAAAAAAAATATAGAAATGCGGTAAACATTTTGTTATTACATAATTTAAGAGTAAATTTGAGGATAAGTGAGTAATTAAATAAATATTTTGTATATTTATATATGCTTAGCTATAATATGATTCTAAAACGAAGGGAATCAGTTGTAGTATTGTGAATTAGCAGCAATGTGCCTTGAGAAAAGTATGTTGGGTCAAACAGTTGCCTTTGTAAGTTTATCTAAAGAAAACAAACATTAAAAAGCGATAGCTTCAAGTGTGCGATGATCATTAATTTCTTGTTAATTAGATTTGCTACATCAGATTTTATTGTTGTAAATCATCATCCTTACCAATGAGTAAACGTGTTTTATTCCAGTCGAAAAAAAAAACAATAATTTCGTGTTAAAAGTGTTGTTCTTAGTAATGTTTTAATCCAAAGAAATGAAACCTTAAACCCTAACCACCCGATCACTCATCACTGAATATTGTTACTCAATATTTTTAAATTGATTCTTATACTAGTAACCATGTCAAATGATATCGCCAGCGATGAAAAATATATGTAAACTTTGTAAAAAATGGTCACTGGTGTAATAGTAGATACAAAATACAGTAGCTATTGAACGTGAATTGGGGCGATAACATTACATATGAGATGTATTCAAACTGATTCAAAATATACGTCGTTTAGAAATCTCTCCCTAATTAGCTTGAAATATCTGTCGCTTGACATATTGCTTGAAATATCTGTCGCACGTTCGCTGATACTACACAAACATTATTTTGTAATATACTGAAATACGTTTTTTATGGAGTTGATAAATTATTATATATACAATATTTACAAAATCATATACATGATAGTACAATGGCGCCAGCAAACTAAGGATATAGAATATTTAATGATTTATTCGATTATTTAAAATGTTAATACCGTGTTTAACACGATATTAATTGGTTTGTTTTTTTAATTTTAATTTGATAAACCTTAATTTACTTTTTACTTAAGAAACTGTTTGAAAACTTGTTTGTTCTGACTCCAAGACACGCTTAAAATGTTATCAGTCATACGGAATTCAATTTCATTATTTTAAATGTGGTCGGAAGGTAACAAAAATGTGGGAATTGCAGTTTAGTTTTACATTTAACAGCGGAATACTTAAATATTTCCTGCACATCAAGCATTCAAGTTATAAATTATACGTTGTTGAATAAGCTAAAAATATTCTGACTATATTTACAAGTGTCTTTAACCTCTCTTTATCAGTATGTTTGACTCACTGGATCGGTTTTAAATTGATGTCTGGCATAATCTCTTTTATAACTAATCTATTATGTTTAACTATACATATTAAATAAAATCTATTGTTTTTCAAGGAACTTTATGTGCATTAAACTTTTAAACCGTTATTATATTTGTTTTCACCACCAGCACCTAGACTGGGGTGGCATCCCCGGTTGGCAGGGCGGCAACAGCAACGGAGCCAAATCTCCGGGCCCTCTCGCGCCGGCGCAGGGGCGCCCGTCCCGCACCAGCACCGGCACGGCCACTCTCCGGGGCGAGGCCAGAGATCCCTGCTCTTGCATCCCCTTCTCTTGGTGGGCCCTCTTCGTCTTGTACCGATGATTTTGGAACCAGATCTTCACTTGCGTCGGAGTTAATCTAATCAAGCTGGCTAAATGTTCTCTTTCAGGAGCCGAGAGATACCTTTGCTGCCTGAATCTTCTTTCCAGCTCGTAGGTTTGCGCTTTGGAAAATAGCACGCGCCGTTTGCGTTTTTTGTGCGCTTGCATTTGGCCCGGCATGTTGAGGTCCTCCTCGTCCTCCTCTTGATCGTCTTCCTGCGATTCTTCCGGTCTTCTGGGAGCGCCGATGGAGGGCATCGGGGTATCGGATATGGCGGGGGAAGTGCTATCTGGACTGGCTTGCTGACCTATTAATCCTGTGGATAATAAATAACAAATATTAATTATGCTGACTATTTTTGATGTTCTCTGTGGTTACTTTGTGATAATTCCGTTTTTCCATTATAATTAAAAGAAAGAGTTTTCACTTTGTAATATATCACTTTTATTGAAAGAGTTGGCGACGCGTTTCAACGGGAAAACCGGAATTATCACAAAGTAACCACCGAGAACATCAAAAATATTATATCTGCAAGTGCGCAAAATATCGCTAATAAGACAGATACAACCTCAGTTAGTGCTTGAAAATGGTTTGATTAAAACCGAAAAGCGTCGCCAACTCTTTCAATGAAAGTGATATATTACAAAGTGAAAACTCTTTCTTTTAATTATAATGGAAAAACGGAATTATCACAAAGTAACCATTGAGAACATCAAACATAGTAACATGGATTTGTATTTGACAATGGTCTGAACAGGTACTGAAATGGGTCGTACATAAAAATCTCGTAAAACATAAAAAGTGATAGTAACAAAGTAATATTTATGTATACATGGGGATGACCTCTCCAGAAAACTGCAGAATGCTAAAGCAGGGTGTTACATCGGGGGCACGTGCCTCAACAACATCAGCTATGCCGACGACATGGTACTTTTGACACCATATGTCAGTGCCATGCAAACCCTACTGGCAATATGCGAAGAACGCCAAGTCGCACAATATGATATACAATGCCAAGAAGTCCACACTGGTCATCTTTAGGTACAAAAAGGGACCTAGTAATGTACCTCTGATAAAATTAAATGGAACAGAAAACAGCACCAAGTACTTAGAACATATCCTTACCGATACATCCATGGACGATAACGATATAAACAGGCTGTGAAGAGCCATTTGTATCTATGCAACACTAATTACACGTGGTTCAGCAGATGTAGTCAACAAGTAATAAGGCAACTGTTTATGACCCACTTTACAAATATGTACTGTGGGGAAATGTGGGACACTCAGGGGTTGATCAACAGCATCAAAATTCATTACAATATGGCCTACAGGATGCTGTTCAACCTACTGTGATACTCCAGTGCTACTACCATGTTTTGTAGAGGGCCATGTTCTAGCGTTCCATGCTCTATGGCGACGCAGATGTACTGAAGCAATGCAAAGGGCAGCGACTAGCCCAAACAACATCATAGCCGCCAATTCACATTAAAGTGGAGAAATCCGATGGCAATGGCGAAAGCTGCAAGCTCCTGTCTACATACCACCATAGTTCCTTTTATCATTACCTATTTTATCATTATATATATTTTTCTTTTAGCATTTATTGAGTTTTATTTCTTATTTTTTCGTATACGTTTCTCGAACATCTTTTATCTACCAGTTTTGAGTTTCATTTTTTTCTTTTAAATTTGTTTCCTTTTTAAATTTTTATCTTGTAATTTTTTTTTATTGTAATCATCTTTGTTGCTTTTTAATTCTTTTATTTTATTTTATCATTTTTCTTCATTATTACTACTGTTGTCTTTCACATATTATAATTTTATTATAATCATTTTATAGAGTGAGTGGAATTGCACATACCCTCCCCTCATTCTGGAATAAAGAAATTTTATTATTGTTATGTTATTATTATTAATATGTTAAATATTAAACATGACATTTTTATAATTAAAAAAAGTCGAGTAAGAAACACCTTTATCATAGCCGGGATTTTTTTGCTGTTTTTATACAATTTTTAAAACATTGTTATTTTTATTATTTTCCAGATTATTCCTTCCCATATATTATTATTATCCTGTCAATGATGTCTTCAGCTTCTCACTTCTCGGTGAAGTCCAATCAGTCAGTGGAATCTATGATCGTATCTTCTGTGACCGAAGTGCGCAACATAGTAATACTGCTGGGGCATTGGCTGCTGCACGCGTACGGCATTATCTCCATCACGGGATTCAAGGATCCTGTGTTTCATGGCGCTCTGCTCACCCTGGTACCGGCTCCCGCGGCATTCTACATCTTGACTTCACGTTTCACAGACCCATTGAAGATACATAATGAATAAAAAAAACAGCTTTAAAAAAAAATGTTTTCATTTTCTTAATTATTTGTTACAAACAAGAAATAGGACCGGTTTTAACGATCATTATCAGCTCATTTCATTTACTGCAGAACGTAGGCCTCCTCTTATTTCATTCACTAGTCCTGCTTTAGTCAAGTGTCTTAACCATGTGGCTGATGATTATTAAATGAGCTAGACTGTTGTTTTCTGATGCAATAATCGTTGAGTCCTTGCCTGGTGCCCTTTAGTGAGTTGGAAGCTGTGTCCACGTTTTGCACACAATTAGTAAAATAAATAGCTTAATTATAAAGATAATAACGGTGGTGGCGGTGTTTGCGTATACAACACTCACTCGTCCAGCGCAACTCACATAAGACTACCACTACAAACATTGTAAAGATAATTATGTAGATTGTATTATTTTTAGATGATTAAATATCTTGTGATTTATGGAACACATCATTTGCCATACAATAACTGTATTTAATGACAAACACTTCTTAAAGCAATTCAGGGAGAAATGACCTATGATTGCTTACTACGTAATGTAAAAGTGCTGGTAATTAAAATGATTTAAGCTTATTTTTAAATAGATATATTTCATTATACTATTCTCAAAATAGTGTAAAAATGTCTATTAATGAACTATTCAGTATTTTATTTACTTGAAAAACATCTTAGTTCATGCCTGATATATGAGGTCATTCTGTGATATCAGGCGCAATGAAAAAGGGTTAGATTTGTTTTGCTCATTATTATTATATTGTGTAGAACAAATGCAGAAGGATGACATTGGAGAGCAAGATTGTAAGATTATTGTGAGAAACTTATGCTGTGTATTATGTTGGCATGGTAGCAAAAAAAAACATTCATAGTCACCATTATTTTAACATATCTGTATTATAGTCTAAGATGAGGAAATTTAATAGAATTTTTTTAACAATTGAGAAACACAAAGTAACCCAGGAAAAAGTGAAAAACATCCTACAGGTAATTGTTATTCAACGATCAAGTAAACTGTATAAATTAACTTCTTTATGGATTGATTCACAATCTTAATATTTTAGAATGTATTGGTTTTTCAGTCTATAATGATCACTAGTGTGCCTTTTACTACAATTTTCTTCAGATTTAATATGCCAAAACCAGTTGACTATTATGAGCTGTGATAAAGCTGTGTCCCTTCGGAGAGTTTATAGGTATGTGAAGAGAGTGTGGAAAATAAGTTGCAAGTAAATTGCAGTTTATTTGTGGAAAGGCAGAAATATAGAGTTAAGCTTGTGTTGAAGGAGATTACAATCATTGTCCTGAATATTTAATGATTAAAATCATTTATATTTTTGGTAATCCATTTTCACAAATTAATATTAATATGTTTGTTTTTTGGCAAATACCACATGAAATTGAACTGTTTTCAATGCGTTTTGCACTAACAACGCATCCTCAGGAACCAATTCTTCTGTTCCTAAGGATACTCAATTACAGCGAAACGCATTGAACTCAGTTCAATTAAATCGTTGAACTCTGTTAAATTAAATCGTTGAACTAAGTCAAATTGTGGTATATTGACAAAAAAAAAACATTAATTTTAATTTGTAAAATCATTTACTCAAATATCTCATGCTACTTGTTACAGGTTCTTGTTTTCATTGTCTCGGCTCCATATGAATTTATTATTTTTGGAATTTTATTTTGGTATGTGAAGTCAATTATTAAACCACCCAGGCTAAACAAATTCTTTGTTCTATTTCCTTAGTCTTATTGGCTCTAATAAGATATGACCAAAATATATCTAGCGTTAAATTTTTCCATTGGTATAAGTTATTCAGTTGTATCAGTTATGGCTATCATTATTTATTTATTTATTGAATAGTTTTACCACAAAGAAAGTGAAATTATACACAACACATAACAAATAATATTTTTGATACATTGTACTGTTAAATAAATAAATAAGATAACAACAAAAGTAAATTGCAAGGTTAAACTACAAATAGAGAAAAAATAAGAGACTAGGAACACTAAATAAGAAGATAGTTCAATCATCAATATGATGGGTAACAGCATAATATGGTAGGTTAAAGTGAACAGGAGGGAGATAGTTATTTTTAAAGTTACAGAGAGAAGTAGTTCTATCATGAGATGTGATAATGGGTCGTGAAAGATATCCAGGGAATTTTATAGATAGTAGAGAAGGTTCATAGCCATAGATTCCATAAAATGGAACCGCATTTGAGCATAGTGAATACTAGGGATTCGGATTATTGAAATGGGGAGATTGCCGTGCAATAAAACCAAGGGATTTGCTGGCACAAGACTGAATGAAGAGAATACGTTTGTATAATTTAAAATGGGAATCATATAGAATGCCTAGATATTTGATAGTTTAGAGCTGCGATACTATCAACCCAGAAAGTTTAAAGGGATATACTATTGAATACAAGGAGGTGTTTTTAATTCGAGAGAAGATTTTAAGGTCATCTACAAACAGGAGAAATGATGCCTCACCTAAATGTTTGGCAATATCATTAAAGAGAGTGGACTACATTCAAGTATTTTCGTAGGCTTTCACGACCAAAAGATTCAAAAGTCAAAGACTTTTGGGTAGTCATGTTGTGTTGTGACATTTTGTTTGCCAACGTTTCGGACCACATTGTAGTGTCCAATTTCAGGGCGAGTTTGTCTGTATAAAAAAGGCAGTCTCGTCTTGTGTCTCATGTCTTTGGACTCCATCCCTTTACAATTGAGTTGAATTTTGTAGGATCTATTTTGACTTTATCAGTAATTTCAACTATTTCTTCAAGGTTCTTAGAGATGGGTGACATTTTATAAAGTGTACTAGTAACAAACATGTGGCAATTAATTAATTTAATTGATGTTCAATATAAAATAAGCACTGCCACAGAGAAGGTCATATTTCTCTCTAACCTAGGTAATTAGGAATACAACTTGGTAGAATTATTAAGTGGATTTTTTTATGTGTACATTATTATTTACTTGGGCAATATAACATTGAATGCAATATGCCAGATGTGAACTAGTAAGAATAATTAAGTGCCAGTGATATTAAAGTATTTAAACATTAGCGATTTCATGAGTAGTACTAGTGGGTCATGATTGATGTCTAGAGCATTGGGCAAATTGTGCAAAAGGCGCAGCTGTGGTACTGGGAATGCAAAGCTACAACATTTGCTGAGAAATGAGGAATAGCGAAAAGTGCATGTCTTCAGGGGCCTCCAAATCCAGCTATTACTCGAACATTCTAAAATGTTATAATTTGTAACACGTTCTTTACAACTCGCTGTGAATTTTTGCGTGAATCAGAAAATGTTTTGCACAGGAAAAGCAGTATTTGATTCGTAGCAAAATCGGATATCGCTTACACTTCATGTGTTGGTATAGCATCTATCATTATACACTCTCTAACGCACTGTAGACTATACCAGATGTAGCAGGTGTCCCGTACCAGATTACATACTAGGTCTTTTTATTCTTAAGTTTTTTTTTTATTTCTTGTATTTTATTTTTAACTTTGACCACTTGGTGCTATTTTATTATTGCTAATTGTGGAGCTAGGCCTACTGGGGAAACCACGTTAAAAAAACGTTCCAAGTACTCCACCTCTGGTACTTCCAAAATGGGAGAAAACGAATGCATATATCTCCATACAAGAAATATATATATATTTTTATAGGGGGGGGGGGCTCGAGCCTCTCGAGGGGTAAATCCGCCACTGAGTAGAGAATTTAATGTTTTTTGTTATGGAAGAATGTGTATAAAAATAATATTTACACCAACATTACTATTCACTTTCGGATATTCATATATGTAAAAGGACCCACACATTAATCATTTTTGAATAATTAAGATATCTCACATAAAATTAAAAAATGTTTCGTCTAAAAACTAAATGCGGTTCTGGTTGTGGTATACATCTTTTGGTAGCTATTGTTTTATCTCACTTTTGTGTAGGATAGCAATAGCATATAAGTGATAACCATTCTTAGCAAATTATTTAGCAAGCAAATTATTAGACTAAGAGTAGAGACAAGACTGACGGGAGAATGGTTGCTGAACAGAAAGTTGATAATGGAGTTGTCTACGAATCGACAGAGAAAAAGGTTATTTTTAAAATACCTTAGTTTGACAATTTTCTCAAAGCTTAAAATGATATTAATATCATCATATTCATCAATTTCTGTTTCAGGATTTATCTAAATTTCCCCGACCTGTGTTTTTGATTATCATCAATGAGTTTTGTGAACGATTTTCGTATTCGGGAATGAGGGGTGAGTTAATCATTTGACTATTTTTTCCTCCTTATGTTATTAATTATGAATCTAAAACTATCTGACTGCTAAAATCTAATGGTGTGTTGTGTTGGTATGGACTTAATATGATGAACAGTATTTATTTATTTTCTTGGAGACACGTCTACCACATCTTCCTTACTTTTGAGAACAATATTAGAAATTACAGACAGAGATAGGACTACAAAGAAGTGGAGTCTTTATGAGGCAGAAAATTAGAAAAACTGTTGCCTGTGCATTGGCTGTGGCTCGAGAAGACAATCACAAGTCAGTTAAATGGGCAACCTTAAAAACTGCTGGGATGTGGTAACAGGAGACTGAATAGAAAGGGCTGGGACAGGTGAATGAGCAGGAGTGAGACCTTTATTCAGAAATGGAGGAAGATATCATCTCTCTATTACAATTCAAATAGATTGTACTAGTTTTTTTGCTCTGCTCTTTTTTTATTATAATTGTCAGTGTTTAAATTTTTATGTATTTCTAGTGTCTCAAAAAGTATCGTCCCCTTGGTATCTGTTTGTTCATTTAAGGTACTTAATGTTGCCCTTGTCGGATGAATGATTGTATTCAATCAGGTGGTTAGCAAATTCTGAAAAAATACTGTTTGTAAGGCACAGTTCATGTTCTCGTACACATACCCTGAACTTTCTTGTGGTTATTCTGATGTAGCTTTTTGTGACTGCGACAAAAGTCTAGTAGTGAAGACACTTGACTAAAGCGTTAGAGGATTGCTGGAGGTCACGGGTTCGAATCCCGCTAGATTAAAAAAATATATTTTGAAAATGTGATTTAGTTCATATTTTTCTTGACAAAATGGTATTGAATTCAAGTATTGTATGTGGGGTGGATCTGAGTGAAACATCGACTTTAAAGCCTACAAAAATGTTTTTTTTTGAGTTCAACAACAAAATAATTTGGAGTAAAATTTGTTTAGATTAATTCATTTTTGTTTTCAGCATTCCTCGCCCTCTACCTTAAACAGAAATTGTTCTACTCTGATGATGGAGCAACAGAAATTTATCATATATTCACAACGATGGCATATTTCTTCTCCATATTTGGTGCAATATTGGCCGATAGCTTCTTCGGGAAATTCAGGTTATTATAAAGGTGACCTAAGTAAAACAAATTTGCTTTAACGTTCTCTGAAAAATAATTTGTTTCTATTTGTATTTGCCTTTGATTTTTTAAACAATTTTGTAATCGCTGCATCATAATTATGTCATTAATATTTAAATTTTTTTCAGAACAATTCTGTACTTGATGGTTGTGTATGTCATTGGAAATATTGTTCTGGCTGTAACTGCAATTCCTACATTAGGCATTCCTGGAAGGTAAAAATAAATAAAATATTTCAATTACTTATTAACCCTTTCGGGACGGGTCACGTCTATAAGCGTTTTTGACTACCGCGACAGCCGGGTAACGTCAATAAGCGTTCTGACACATTTTACTTGTATTGATATCCG
>JAPMAF010000864.1:0-12562 GCA_026537445.1 Silvatares holzenthali
TATATATATTTAATTTTAATATAAACATATTTTAATTCTCGAACAATAAAAATTTACGAAAATAAATTTACAAAATTTTAGGTATTATATTGTAATGTTATTTTTATAATAGGGTTTTAAATTGATAATATGGAATGATTACTCTTCTTCTTAGATTAGTACTAATTGTAAGTAATATTAAAAGAAATAATGTAATAGTTCACTCGTTGACCAGTTATGCGTACTACAGGTAACATCTTTGAAAATTGTCCTGGTTGGCGAGTAATTTTACTTAATGGCTTTCATTTTGACAATCCGATAAATATTACCCACAAAATATAAAAAAGAAAACACCAAGAGTCTACTTTTCTTAGTTTCTGAGTTAAATACTAAAATCTTTATTGTATGGAAAACTGTAGTTTAAGATGAGCGTTCTACCAAATATTTGAATAAATCGATGTTAAATTAAATATAAAACACTTTATTTTAATATAAAAAGCACAACATAAAAATATACGAGATTATAATCAGTGGGGGGGATTTAGCATTTTAGAATTTCCAGATGCAATATAATTTCGAGATCCTCCCCTAAATACATCACTCACTACCCTATAAATGCTCATAAGTATATTGCACCGCCGAGTTAATACCGAGCGACGCCATAAACCGAAATTGAAGGTCCTGATACATGGTAAAGATAATTTAAATGCGCGATGCTGGAACCTTTGGCGGGCTGCCTTCCTCGATTTGCTCTTTCAATCAAAACCAGGGGTGAAAATAGTTTTAAAAAATCAATGAGATCGTATGAATATTATTAAACATTATCATAAAAATTGGTTAAAACATAATTAGTGGTTCAAAATACACTTCATTTTAAAGTAAACCCAAATTTGCAAATTATTTTTGAAAACATGCTGGCCTCTCAGGTAAGTTTCCTCGCGATTGGTAACCCCTGTTTATTTTACAATCTCAAAAAAAAAACTAAATTAGTCTCCTGTAATTAAAAAATTTCACGTAACATTTTCCTGCCTGGTATTAAATTTCTATGGAAAATGAATTTATTATTATTATCTATGGTTATTCGGTCGTTTGACAACGTTCTTTGACGTCTAGACTTCGAATTTTGTTGCAAGAGTCGAGATTTTGTATTTGAACAATAATGAAATGCTTAGTGGAATTAAGACCGAACCGAAAATTTTTACAACCTAACTTCGACGGATATAAATTATCGTTGGATCCTATACCCACGTGGAAGCAAACTCTCGAAGCGAACGTGGACAGGGTTTATCCCAGTGATGATCAATATTCTCTTATTCATGCAAAACAGTTCGGTTTGCACAACCATATAGTAAACGATCTATGGACGAACAGTGGAGTGTACTTCGTTGACATAGATTGGAAAGTTACCAAGGTTTCTTTTGCTGATCATAAATTCCAGCAGTTTGAACATGTTTACGAAGTGCCATCTCATGTTGAAAGACAATCGGGGCACTATCATCTTTCACTACAGTTTTGTTCGGAGCAATATGCAATCATAGCCGACGGGGCAGGTTCATTACATATTATCAAAACAGGTAACAGAAACAGAACTGATGCCAAGTGGAATTGCGTGTTTTCTGATCAGATTTTAGGTGCTGGAGTATGTTTTGTGATCATCGACAGCAGAGTAGAATACGAGGAAGGCAAAGAAGTAATTCACTGCCTCTTGCAACATATTCAACAAAGAGAAAATTCATTTGATACTGTTGTAGAATGGGTATCTTTAAAAAGAGAGAACCAAATTTGGAATGTCATTTCCGTAAAGCAGTTGAAAGTGCAAGGATATCTTCATTACGCGGCCTTAGAACCGAATTGTAAAAGTTTATACATCGCTAGTGATCATCCTTATACTTTTACTAGCGATCTAAGTAGTGATGATTCCAAAGAAACAGAACCCGTCAAATGCGAGAAACAGTTAACCTATACGTGGCTTCAGACTAGCGAGGATATCACTTTAACTTTACACTTAGGCGAAACATATGATAAGGGGCTTCTCAATATAGAAATTCAAGCTAAGTCTGTAAACATCAGTTATGACAGTGTTGAATTATTAAATGGGGAGCTATATGCCGCTATAGATCATAATTTTACAACCTGGAATATACAAAAGGATGGGAAGTTGGATATTCTCTTGACGAAGTCAGAATCAGCTTCATGGGCCAAATTACTAAAAGGCGGTGATGTCAAAGGGGAGGAGGTGCTGGATCCAGGTCTAGTGGAGGAGGTACACCAGCGTTTGGCTCATCTCTGTAGCGAATCTGAAGCTACAGCGGAAGCGGCTCCTCCCGCCTTCAGTAATCAACAACTGGAAGAATGCGATGCAGTATCTGAAGAAAATACTTCCTTAGTAAGAATAGACTCAATCTCGCACAAAGTAACCCATCACGTTCCTTTGAGTGTCCATCAGGTGATACTGACTGTCGCTTTAACTCCCAACGAGCCTCACGCCTTAGGTCTCAGACACGACGTGGACACTTGCATATGGCAACCGAGAAAACTCTCAGATATTGATAACATTTGGCCTGTCCAACACCAAGGCACCCTTCTCGCTTTTGGCTATGTGCAATCTTCTAAGCAACAGAAAAAATTTACAGCCTGTCCTCCAAATATGGAATATAGTGTGGTATGTGAATCCAGCAGGCACATATTCATCTACAGAAGTAAATCTCGCCAAGATTGCCAACTGAGACAGAGGAATATAGCCGGGGAAAATAAGCAAGTTAACGTTGGACAACAGCAAGTGGTATCTCTCGATCGGGATGGGGAAATATTAGGGCTCTGTGCCACGGATGAGATTCTGTACGTGCTCACTGAAAAAGTAATGATAGCTTTGCAAATGTTTTCTTGAAGTACCTCTCTTTGTAGAGGGCTGATGATTATCTCCTTCGTGTATCCAGCGTATCAGTGGAAATGTTCATAATATTTAACCACTATCTAAGATTGCACATCCAGGAAAGCGTCTTTTCGTCCTTTATTTTTCCCTTAAATCATCTGCTGGAATAGTGAATATGTAAGTGAGCATATTAAAAAGTGTTCCATCTCAAGCAAAAAATTTTATTAGTTACATGTTTTCTGAGAATTCTTAAGTAACCTTTTGTAGAACCGGATCTTGACTAATTTGATTCTGCTCATTGCAATTATTTTCAAAGTCTAACCTGATGTTTTAAAAGTTTTACAAATAAATAAATATTTAAATAAAAAATGTTTTATTCAATAACTTGTGTATACTCGTGCAAGAAAAACGGATAAAAAATGTCTATCATTATATTTAACACTGGGGGTTTATATTGTATCAAACGATTTCCAAATGTACATTTATCTCAAAAACATTTAAACATATCTTTTCGGAATCATGTAAGCGACGGCCTTGCACGCTTCTTGAATTCCACAATATCTGTATTTAAAATTATATTCGATCGTTCTTTTTGGGTATACCCATTGTCCGGAGGTTATCATATTAGCTCTCTCTTTACCGTATAAGAGCCTCATGACAATTGCTGGCACTGGGATAATAGAGGGTCGACCCATCGCTTTTGCAAATGCCTGAAAATAAAATAAGTTAATTCTGCAGGTGTTTAAAACTCTAAATAAAAAATAGAACAGGTAGCACTGGTTCATTTTGCCAAAGATTTGCATTTTATACTTCTGAGAATAATGAAAGATATTATTTAATTTGTTTTTACATTCACTGTTGCGTGTAAATAGTTGTTTAAATTTGCACGTATTTAAAATCTTGCTATTTCTAAATAAAACTTCAAGGGTCTGGTTATCTCGAGAAAGAATACAATGTTGTTTATAAAATTATATAATCAGATAATGTAAAAATGTACCTTCGTGAATGCTTGATTAGATGTGCATTCGGGTGAGACACCATTTAAAACTCCACACACATCATTATTCATACAAAACACAATCAAGTCTATGAGGTCCTCGATATGAATCCACGGCATGAACTGTGAACCACTTCCAATTTTACCACCTAAACCAAAATAGTACGGAGCATATAGACTTTTAATGAGTCCTCCTTCTCGACCGAGAACTATTCCACTTCGAATTTTTATCTGAAATATAAAATACATCAATATTATATAAAATTACCAACATTTCGATTCTAATTGAAATGTAGGTAATTTTGCATTCCTAAAGTTCAATCTGTTGCAATTAAATCTTGCCTTTCTGCCCACAAGTTGCAATCAAATCTTGAATTCCTAAAGTTTTTAAACAAACCGAACTTTATTGCAGCATCATACAAGAATACGGATAAATATTTGTAACAAAAATCCTATTTTTAAGAAAAATTGTATTCTCCCAGAAAATTAACATTATCTGATTGTCAGTACTTCAGTTTCTATTAGGAAATACAAGCACACCTGGGGCCTCATAAATTTACACCTATGAGTAGTGTCTTTTGTGCAGGGAGTGTTGAGTAAATAAAAAAACAAGTAATATCCGCAGCTAATCATTGTGATGTGAATCCTTAAAGTTGAGGAAATGAGTGAATAAATAAGTACAAAGTTTATAGTAAATGAAGAGCATTTCTTCTATTTACTCACAGTTCTGCATCCCCTCGCATTTTCCAGTTCGGCTGCACACTCCACATGATGACAAATTTTGGAAAAATAGTCGTATTCAAATACGGTGGAATATTCATCATAGTTAGCAGTATTTGACGGTGGGTATATCGCTACTCCAGACATCACAATAAAGGAGCAAGGTTTATCTATAGCTTCATCGATAGCTTTCGCAAGTATAGATGTTGTTTTTACTCGAGAAGTGTAAACTTCATTTTTGAATCTAAAAGAATAATTATTATTACAATTTTACATGCATTACTTAAGGCATGCTTGCGATAGATCTATCTTCTTTACATCTTTAGTGCTCTTAAGTTTCATCCCCATCATTGAGGGCTGTGATTATTGACTTCTACGATAACATCTTATGATGATGGTGGATAAGTTTTTTTAAATTACTACCTACAAACATTGTTTTTTTTAATTTAAATGCTTTATATACAAATTGAGAATAAAATGTGAACTTTTTGCCATGAAGCGATCTCCACCAGCTAACCTCAATTCTATTTTATCAGCATTCTTGTTTAAACTATTTTTTTTCATTAACATTATCTTTTATTATTAGGATTTTGGAAATATTACGTGTCAGTCCATCGCTTAGTAGAATCAAGAAAGCTTTCACCAGCTAAGTTGATAACAGAAGCTGTCCTTTTAGGCAAACCATGCCTATGAATGTATTCCCATGTAACACCATTCTTCAATGGCTTGCGCGATACGACGGTAACTTCATAACCATTCCATCTAAGACAATGTGCTAATTGTTTGCCGATAAATCCAGTTCCTCCACCTAAAATATTACACAGCATTTACATCAATAATACAATTCAAATTTATTAACCAACATCGTAATTAGCTACAACCAATTTACATTATATAACCTTTGCCATGTGTTAAACTATTAAAAGACAAAATCTGTTCTGTATTAAATATATTTACTCGCCTATTAATACACGCTGAGCCATTTCAACGTGATTTTTTTTATAATTTTCCCATGGAGGCGTACCGACAGAACCCTACGATCTGAAATAATTTGAAAAAACCGGGTAGAACAATCTAGCGATCTGTCAAAACATTATTTTTTCTTTATTAATATTCTTGCCATGTGCCTTGATAATTTTCCCCAGTTATTTTGAATATCTCTTTTTGTAAAAACAAAATTGAAAAAAAATATGTGGCCATATCTATGGTAACGTACTGTCAACAATGACATTTGTCCATTGAAATTCGCCGGAATTCTGATTCAAAACAATATTGTTAAACATTTTTTTCTATTTTATCAATGATTACTTTATATATTTCTGGTGGAAAGGCATTCGTTTGGAATGCAGACGGTAAATATATTCCTCAATGTAAATACAATATTTATCGGAGTGTTTGCATACATTGATGGAATCAGTGCCAAATTACAAAAAAAATACAAATTATGGTTTGCATTTATATATTTATTTCCATTATTTAAATCGCTCTATATAATAAAATATTGACGTGCGAGAGAATTTTTGTTTACAAAGGCAGCTTCTACCAACTAATCCCCATATAGAAATTTTATAATTATTACAGTTTTACAATTAAATTTTATAAAACAGCTTTACTCGGTTTTTAAGATATATCAATTATGTTATAGACTGGATGAAAATTCGGATGTCACATAGAATAGTTGGAGAATTAATTGGATGCATTGCATCGTTCCCCCGTCATGAAGGTTTTCAAGGTATTTATTATATTTAAAAAAAATTGCATTCTAACAAAGATTCACATTAGCACCCTTCTCATATGAATTGGGTGGCTGGAGCCGGATACCTAGTGTCATAATGAGCACAGCGCCAGATAAAATGAGCTGGCACGGTGAGAGCTCTTATTGAAAGTCATACACCATTACCACCAGATCCCAGGCGTTAGCTCGGGTGAAAAGGACCTTACATTCTCTAAATACATTATTATTCTATTGTACTATCTACGTCAGGTAAAGTACTGTTTCATGAAAATATAAATTCATATGAAAGATAATATTTATGTAAGAAAAAAATTAAGATGATTGGCTTTGTTATTTAGGATTTCCAATGGCTTTAATGTCAGAGGAGACAGCGCTACTTGTGGAAGAAGGTTTTTGTAAATTAGTTGAATCGACAGATTTATGTAAGAAACCAGAGCCAAATGTTATTCAATTAGCGGAAGAAACTGAGAAGAGGTAATACTTTTATTTTATTAAATGTCCCACATGTTTCCCATAAATAAACCTTTCGTGATTTATATATGGCTACAATAAACATCACAAAATATTGTAAACAGTTTTTTCTCTAATTTGTTCAGCTCACTGTACATCTACTATAAATTAAAACTATCATTTAGTTATGTTTAATTTTCCTTTATTTTTATAAAATATTATTTTATATTGTATTTAGAAATGAATTATTGAAAGTACATTTTTAGATATCTTTAATATACGAATGTAGGGTTTTGTTCTTTTAACAGGTTATATTCCGAACAGGTAGATTGCATGAAAGAAAAACGAATAGAACAAATATCTTCTAGAATAGACATGATAATAGCTGGAAAACAAAAGAAATTAGCAACACAAGGAAAACCTATCGGTAACAATTTTATAACATGAACATATCTATTACAACCAGATAATAAATTTGTATTGAAGAAATAATTTGTTTTATGAAAATAATGTTGTTATATTAGATTGTAACCGAGAAAGTATGCTGCAGGAGGAAATTCAAAAAATTCAACCACTTAGTAATGGAAATACTTTGGTTCAAATTCCAACAGAACATCCATGGCCGCATGGTAAACTATTGTAATCATTTTGAAGTTGTTAATTTTAGATTTGGTTTTAATTCCAGTTATTACTTATAATTTTAGATACACGGGATGTCAGTTTGAATGAACTCATTCCTAGTGTTTATTCCGACATTGGAAAAATAAGATATGCCGTCTTTAAAGATTTGTGGAAGAAAGGTCACCACATTACAGCGGGTACAAAATTTGGAGGAGATTTCTTGGTGTACCCTGGTATATGTATATTATTAGTACTTTTTTTATTAAATACATGAGCAACCAAACTGGTCTCATATATATGTTTATTTTCCAGGGGATCCATCGAAGTTTCACGCTATGTATATCATCAAATGTTTGGTACATAACGAAGAAGAATTAAACCTTTCAAGTATTGTTGGTTTCGGAAGGCTGGGAGTTTCTGTTAATAAATTAACGGTTTATGCATTCTTGAATAATGAAAATCAAGTAGTTTATCAAACATTGCAGTGGCATGAGACATTATATTAATTGATTGTATTATAAAATGTGTTATAATACATTTATTTTAATTGACAGAAACTGTTGTTTCATTTTTTCATGCTATGTTTAGAGAAACTTATTTTATCGCAAATTTTACTGTCAAAAGCAAATTATCGCTTATTTTTTCTTCTTTTTTCCTTGCGCTTCTTCAAGGAGAGCCATCTTTAATTTTCCAATCGGAGTTTTTAACCAGAATTGTTCAGATGCCTCATCCTGTTCCTTAAAGACTGGATCACGTTTACTTAGTGCAACAATCAATTCCATAGTAGTTAGAGGAATCACTCGCAACTGCAGCATTCGTTTCGTTGTGATGACACTCTTGAGAAGCTTAAGAATTTCACCTTGAAAATAGAGAAAAAATGTAACCTCTACTTACATTATGAAAAAATTTTCAAGCATAAACAGTATGCATGATAAATGTTGTAATCACAGTTGAACTTGGTTATTATTGATAATAATAATAATAAACATTTTTATTCCTAGTCGAGGGGAGGGGTGTGCAGTCCTACTCGACTAATAAATATACATATAAGAAATTATATACAAAACCAAAAATTCATTATGACCAAGCTAGTTATAACAAAGTTTAAACTTTTAATCATTGCTTACCAATTGTATAACCATCACATAACTTTGCAAGAGCTGATACTTCAAACAGTGGATCAATTCCGCTATACTGTCTTAGCTGTAACTTCCACATATATGCAACAGTGCCATAATCTGGTCGAGGAATAACTATGTATTTCTGGTATGTCGGTAGTAATGATTTTAAATCTGCATCCCATGGAACGCTAGAAGTACCTATTAGCATTATTCTATCTTCTGCTGTAATCCCTGTAAATTGAATATCGGTCAATATATGGACACATACAATGGTTCAAAAATTAATTGTCCACACTCTATTTGAGAAAGGATAGCCTGTGATTAAAGCTGTCTGGTTTCTTAATCTCATATGAAGCAGCGCTATTCTATTAGACAACCCTGCTTCTGAATTGTTAACACAAATATTTTTTTTTATTGCAGCTTACCTTTTATAAGCTTAGGTAAATCTTTTTTCAATCGTTTTGGATCAGAAAAATCTGTTTTTGGTACTTTTTTTATAAATGTTCTTTCCGCTTCATCTATCCAAATAATGGCCGGTTGCAAAAGTCTCGCCATTTTATAAACTAAATGCATGAGCATTATTAAACCTGGTTTTCCTGGATATTTGTCCACTAAGTTAGACGGAGACAAATCGAATAATACAGCACCCAGTTCTGTGCAAACCGCGTTAACCAACATTTTTTTCCCACTTCCAGTTGGACCTAAAACCGATTGTGTGTCAACCAATATGTTCAGCATATTAATGAAATTGGGACATTTGCTCATTGATTTTTGGACTTACCTGTTATAAGAACAGATTTTGTCAAAGGTAATATCTGATGCAAAGTATCAGAACCCATAGGAATTATACAATAATGTTTTACGAGATTACGGATGTCTCCCATGCTAGGAGAAATTTCCTTTTCCTGTTTTCTAAATTCAAAAGCTGCATAAGATCTTTCTCCAACAAAGGACTCAATGGGAGTTTCTGGATATCTCTTGATTATTCCGTTAGTTATCAACTCTTCAAACAATGACTCAGTCGTTCTGTCCGGTGTCAAATCCTTTTCCTTCTTTTTCTTGCCCTTCCCTCCTTTCTTGCCCTTTTTAGCTTTCTTCTTTTTTGTTTTTTGTCCGTGATCTTTATCCCATGCAGCTTGAAGTAAATCTAGTTCGGCTCTCATTAACTCATCGGCTACGTTTCTAATTTCCGCTTCTACTAAATTGTATTTTTGTATTTTGATTATTTCATCATCATGTAATTGATTTGGATTTTCAGTTTCATCTTTGAATTTCCACATTTCTTCATATCTTTAATAAAAAATATTATAAAAATGCTACATAGTTTATTAGTTCATATGCTATTTTATATGAATATTATCAATGAACTCGTACTCATCATTGGCTAATGTTAAATCTGGTAAAAGTTTAGTTGGAAGTATTTTAAAACCGGGTTCTTTCTTCCCTTCCTTTTTTCCTTCTTTTTTGCCTTCACCTTTACCCTTTTTTTCTTTACTCTCTTTGCCTTCCTTGCCTTTTTTGGAATCCTTGGAAGATCCAGCTGAATCGGGAACTTCAATACCTACAACATGATGATGAAAAAATTAATATATTTTAACATGTTGCCTTCCTGATATTTTAATCACAGCAGAAGAGAAGTAAGAGAAATAATTAGTAAAATGCAATAGGATTCTAACCCTGTAAAATCATGGCCCTCGATCCCCCTTTTTCTTCTGTTGGAAAAGTTGGTAAATAACCAGTTTGATCGTGGAATTCTCGGAACCAGTGCCTAATTTCATCTGTAATCTGTTCCATTATAATGACACCTTTTTTATCTCTCAATCGGGTCTCAACCTTTTCTAAAGCTTCTATATAACGCTGCTCATTTTCAGCCTGGACAACTCGACGGTGCTCTTCAGCCTGTCAAAATAACAAGAAGTCTTAACTACTAAAGAATAAATTTTCACTTTTTATTTTCTTAACATAAATAATGTTAATTAAATAACCTTTTCTAATTTAACTTGCATTTCATTATCTTTAGCCACAGGTGGAATCATTCCGATCAGAAGCATTTCTTCCATTTTTCTTTTCTTCACTTTTCGGCGAGCTATGTAACCTCTCCACATCTTTTGAATCATCAATGCGGATGCATAACTGATTTCTTCTTTTCTTTCAGGCCTTCCTTGTTCTTTGAGCAATCTTATTTCTTTCATAAAAATGCATCTACAAATTCAAAAATGTTTCATTTGACTTTTCTATGATAGGTATTTAGCATATTAGATGCCATAAAAAAACATCAAAAAATACAAAATAATATAAATATCACACAACGTGAGATATGTATAGGTTTTTTTTTAAATAGGTTGATTAATTTTAAAATATATTTTCTAACATCCATCGTGGCTCAAACTTAATAAATTTATACTGTAACAGTAAAGAATATTCAATAGAGCCATGTAGGCCACTGTATACCCAAAATCACAATAAAAACAGGTAACAAATATCAGTAACCAGTAACTATCATGGATTCATTGGCGTATTTGTAACATATTATTCAGATTTAAAAATACTTTATGTATATAAATCTCAATCAATGTAATAGAATCTTATTACCTTAGTCTTCCTTGCCTAGCTCTTTCGTGTATTTGTATTATCTTAATAGCTTCTATTTCAGTGAGTTGTATCACCTTGTCTTGTTCCTCTTCGAAGCCTAATGTCTGCAAGGTTTTTTCAACAAATTCTCTTTTGTAAATGACATCCTCTAGTCTATCATTTCTGAAGTACTTCGGCACCTTTAATTCCGTATCGATTGGAGATAGCCGCAATTTCATCAAGACATCATCATTATAACTATGTTCGGACAAATCGAGATTTTCCAAATCCGTTTTCAATTCAATAACACGCCCGAGACATCCGTCGAGCAATTTCCTTATTAAAGGCCGCTTTTGCGGGTGAACTATTTGATCGTAACTCTCCTGCAACTTGTTAGCAGCTATGACATACTTGAAATAAATTTCACACAAAGAGGCATGGAAAACTTCCTTTTCTAATTCTGGTTTCTTCGCAGTTTGTAGGGCATTATCACCATTTAACGCTTCAGTTAAAATCTCTCGCCCAACATACCAAAGTCTGTTATATGTGTCGTGAGACATTTTGAAAGTTATAAGATATACAATGAGCTATAATCCAAACCTACCAACTTCTGAACAAACATTCCTTCTGATTTGGATATTGATCAAACTTGGCGCTATAGCAACATTTAACTAACTTATAATATAGATTATTTTCAGTAATCTGCATAATTTATAATATTCGAATATATTTATTAAGCAAAATTTATTACAATTAGCTTAATAATATTTATTGATTTTTTTCTACATGGTTATTCCTTATTTATTTAAACACCACATGACTATCAATGTAACCCCTTGCATTTTTCAACTTTATATGAAATTGAAAATATTTCTAAATTAAATCACTTGAATTTGGTTATGAGTAAGTAAAATATATAATATTAATTTATAAATTTAAAATTGCATTAAAATGTCAAATGTGACATTTTGAGCTGTGCTTCCAAAGTTGGAAAGAAATGAAAATGTTCTATGCATTCCAATTTTAATTATGCTTTCTTTTAAAATAATAATAGTTTACATTTTGGATGTTTTAGGAGAGAACCTACAAAATATACTCTCAAAGCGTATCTCCCATACAACGCCAAAAACAGTGCCTTGACCATGAGTGTATCACCAAGGTGGTGGTCGGGTATCAGGGAACATACTAAACTTGTATCCTCACTGTGATCAGAGTTAAATAGCAAAAGCTGTTTATTGTTTAAAATTTAATACAGTACCAACAAAGAAATATTAAATTCACTGAAATGTTTTTTATTGACATTGATAATGAAATAAATAAGAAATTTATTCTAGATCAAAGAAAAAGTTAACTACAGGAGATAAAATAAAAAAACATGGATAATATGCAGCGCCCTTGAAGTGATATTCTCACGAAAATGGCGCTATATAAATTATCCACGTTAATAATAATAATTTATATTTGATTATGTTTTATATACTATTATAATATATATA
>JAPMAF010000865.1:0-12561 GCA_026537445.1 Silvatares holzenthali
ATTGCTCCAGGGCGATACAAGATCTACCACTCTTTTCCAGTCCAGAGTGAATATATATTTTTAAACGCATTTTTTTTAGCTGTTTTTGATTTTTTAAATATATTTTTTATACATATATTTAATACCTGAATAGAAAAATGAATACATTTTTTTTTTCACTCCGGCGGGATTCGAACCCGCAACCTCCAGCGTTCCTCCAACACTTTAGTCAAGCGCCTTTAACCACTCGACTACGAGACCGACAAATTATACAAACTATGTTGATTAGCACTTACTTATCAGATAGAGGCCTATGTCCATAATCAGATATGGCATTATAAAGAAAGATAGTTTTGCATCGCTCCCTGCATCAAAGCGAAATATCCGTCAATGATGGTGAGTCTTATTTAATCAAAATCAAATCATATTATTGTTGACCAATGTCACATTAATAACATCATCATTCGGAGTAATCATTTCTTCCGCAAATTAATTTACAAAATCAAAATATACTTTGCATCTAAACAAATTCAATTTTTCAATGAGCATGCAAAAAGTAGGAATAATATTGCACAAAGGAAAATATGCATCTGTATAAAAAAAACTGCAATTGGTCTATTTAATAAATTCTTGCAACAAAATGATTATATTATACATTTCTTCAAATATAATAGTTTTTATTTCTTATTTTAATACTATGCACTGAAACGATGACAATGCATATATTGAAGCCAAAGTGCAAAAGTTTTGTCATGTTGACTGTTTCTGTATACAGGGGTCAGCGCTCCAAATGTACCATTTTGTAAATGCTGTAAATTTGTCATTTTTTGTTATATTTCAAAATTTCAGTATTTTATAAAAACATTTCAAATTTTACCAAAAATATGTTATTGTTCAAAGTAGCTGCCTTTAGCACGGATAATAGCATTAAGTCTGTCTGAGAAGGTTTCACAAACTAGACGAATGTGGTCCGATGATATTTTGTCCCATACTCGGCGAAGAGCAATCTTTAAGGCATCGACCGTCTCATATATTTTAGTTGATACTTTAACCTCCAGAATGGACCATATGGGAAAATATATTGGGTTAAGTTTGCAGAATATGGTGGCCATTATTGTGAAGAAGTGAAGCTAGGAACTTTTTCTTCTAAATAACGTTGAATTTCACGGGCTTTTTTGGGCTGGTGCCGAACCTTGTTGAAACTGGTTTCTATCTAATCGTTTACGTGCCCAAGGTAACAAAGCATCGTTTAAAACCTTTTCACGGTAGATTTTTGATTTTTACCTTTACGCCCCATTCAATAAAAACAAGTGGTGAGCATCCTGTGGCAGTTACTGTGGCCCAAACCATCACTGCAGCAGACACTAGCTTGAACAGAGTAATTTGCTAGCCTAAATTTGATTTGCACTCTAACCACTTCTAACCATACACAATCGTTTTGTTTGTTTGCTTTTGCTAGGCGAACTGCCTATTGTGCAGGAGTTATCTTGCCCTTTTTTGTATTTTGTAGGGCTTCAATCATAGTTCATTTTTTAATATGCGCCATATGCTATGAGCCGACATATTGAGATTTTTCGCCAATTGAACTGCGCTTTGTCATGGATTACATTGAATTCTGACCTTCACCTTTTGAACCATTTCTGACGATGTTGCTGATTTTGGATGTCCATCTCCATGGCGTTTTTTCATACTACTAATATCATTATAATATGTAATTGTCCGATACACAAACATTTTATTCATTTGTAAATATTGTTCATTAACAATGGCTAGTAGCGATTTTCCAGCCAAATACAAAGCAAAATACTGTTGCGTTTGAATTCCATATTAGGATTTTTTTTTAACTGCAATGTAAAACGATGTACTACTGTAGGCTTATAAACAACATAACAGACTGACGCTTGTCAAAAAATGAGCACGCTGTCATTGGCTGTTTGGTTGCTACAGCAGCGTCATGTTGGTTACACTTCGAACGCCAGTCCCTGTATACAAAAATACACGAAATGATAAATAATCTTTTCTATCTTCCTCCATAAAATGAATATTTAAAGAAGAACTAGAAAGAGTATTAAGATAAATGCATTGGTATTTACATGAACCTATACGTGAGATAAGGATTACTTACAACTATGAGCCACGTTTTAAAAATAAGAACCAGTACGTAATAAAATGCCAACAAGTGAAGAAAGGAAAAAATATTGAATAGTTTCAAATGCATTGATATAAACTTTATTTTTCTACATTGTCACCATTTCTTTTTCAAACACTGATATCTTGAAACAAGTTTCTTCAAACCATTCTCGTAAATTCCGTCACCTGGGGTTGCAGCCAGTTTTGTGCTGAGGTTTTCACAATTCAGACTCCTCGAATCTTTTAGAAGCGAGGCAGTTCTTAACATATAGGAAGAAATTATTATTACTGGGTGTAAAATCAAAAACTGTAAGGTGATGAACAAAATTCTACCACTTGAAGAACTTTTTGTTTTGTAACATTACCTAGCAACCCAGCATATATAGAAACAAATGTATTTTCTTCTCCGTCTCTTTCGCGAATAATAAATAATAATAATTTACATTTATAAAGTGCCATTTTGTAGACATAGGTCCACCACAATGGCGCTAATGCAAAGTGAATATCTAATATGTCAAATAAATTTCTATATCACCACAGTTTATTTGTGTTTTTCACAAATATAAATGAAATGAACCTATGGCAAAATAAATAATGATTTAAACAAATTCATAATTGGATATCATATCGATAATAAGTCATTACATTTGTGTTGAGTCATTTGTGATTCAAGTAGATGAGAATCAATTATTGTCATTTCTTATCTACTTTGTTATAATTTATACAGAATATATATTTCAAGGCTTCTATGCTATATCTCAGTTGACTATCTACATTTACAAAAACTAAAAACTTGCACTTGGGATAGTATATTTACTTAAGTGATATTGAAGGGCGCTTCACGCCGCGACCAAAAAAAACTCCAAAACGAAGTCTTCATAATTGATGGAGACATCTAGCTGACAACTGCGATGAAGATGCGTATTATATATTGAAAACTTACACAAATATATATATTTTTTATTATACATTTTACATTCATATTAAGTTTTTACACTATTATTTTTACTTAAATGACTAGCAAATATCCAGAGCATCTTCTGCCTAATATAGTAATAAAATATTTTTACTTATTATTTAGCAACATAATAAAATATAACTACGTTAAGTGCTATGATCTATATTTATTTATTTATAAACAGTACAATGTGCCAAAAACATCTACGCACTTCTAGTGGATTATGAGATAGCATACCTAGAAGGAATCTGGATGAGAAATATTCGGATGTATCATAATCAATAGAATAGTATTCAAATGTTCAAAAATACAAATAGTGGAGAAATTGCTCAATAGCAGACTTATGTGTATAATTATTGTGCTCTTATTCAGTAAATTTACTTCTTAATTTGTTTAAACAAATTAATTATAACCTATTTGATTAAATATCAAATCACATAAGATCATCGTGATAACCTCAGATGCTTAATACTACACAGAGTTTCAATGCTATACAGATTAATTTAAAATAATATTACTGTATTGCTTGAGTATCAAGACCATTTACATATAATTTAAAATTCTCTGAAAATTTACATACTGTCTGCCATCTTATATACATATTAATCTATACGCTAGTATAGATTAATGACATGACAAATATTGTCGTATCGTATCGACATATGTTGCTAAGAGGTAACATTCATTTTCCATCAGTACTTGCTACCTTCAGTCTGCATGCCCCAGTAAATTACCTCGGTTCTCGAAATCATGCTCCTTTCGCTATCCCTTATTCCTCAACAAACCTTGGCGCCTACATACCAATACTAGGGCTATGAGTCTTCTTAACGACCTACTGAATGCCTTGGATATATTTCACAACCCACAATCACGTATTATGGAAATATTGAGTCTCTCTGTATCATCATAAATCCTTATCCCTCTGTCCCTATTCCTTGATGGCTCTTCTTTTTTACTTCCACCTACCACCCTTTTGCTTTACTTATCATATATTTGCTTTTTATATCAACTATTATTTTTTCTTTTTGTTTTATACTTTTTATATTTGGTACATTGTACTGTTAAATAAATAAATAAAATAAATAAATAAAATGTAATAATGTTGCTAATATACAGCGTGACTTAGAACGAAAGAAAATATTACTCTGTGCCTTGATATTCCTTAAAATATCTGTTTATTAGTGTAGTGGATTTATGTTTTTCAATTCTTATCTCATCTAGTAAATTCATCAATTTGAGCTGCACATATCTTAATATCAATCTGGTTATCATTGGAAAAAATATTAATTTGTACTGCTGAAATATAACCGTAATGCCATTCAACTCTCTTTGACCAATTGACCTATGATGATCTCGTTCTATAATAAGGTTGCTAGTTGTTTCTCACAAATTTGATTCACACTGCCATTGTAAAGTGGCCCACAAAGATAAGGTAATATGTGTTTGTATGTATTTTAAATTAAACATTCTGTATTAAACTTACCTATTGGAGTGTCATAATATGTAAATACATCAATAGGATCAATTATTAAGCATTGTGATCATCTTCATGTACAAAATTTTCTTCTTGATTAATCTATATCCTGGGCAGCAAAAATTTCTTTAGGATATTCTAATAGTTCTCTAAATTAACCCAACAACCTTGTTTTAAGATATTAATTAGTTAGATAATCGACAATTTCTTGGGTCGAAATGCAAAAATTTTCATTATTTATTTTTATGTATTCGGATAAATTGTTAAAAAAGCTCACAACCCTGGCAGCAAGGTTTATTAAGGATTGAGGAATATGAAAGGGCATATCTTTCGGAACGGGAGTAATTTATTGGGGCGTGCAAATTGAAGGTAACAAGGACTGACTGGGCGAGAGTTATGAATTTTGCTTCTTAGTAATGTAATAAAATGTTAATGATAGATTTTGAATCAATAGGCCTTTACTGACTGCATGTAGTTTCAGTCAAATTTGTCTAATCTATAGTGAAAGAAATCTAGTGCTTACTTTTAGTCAATCCAACGTAAAAATGGGTGACAGGAAGGAGTGAAGGTAAAGCATGATACAATGTAAACCTATTGGAATGCACAGAATGGAGGAAAATTCTCAAACGTATTGCTTATGCAAAAGCTCTATACCAATATATTATTCTCTCGACATTCACAAAAACCATTAGCTTCTCAAAACCTCTTTACTCCTATTAGCCATATGCACAAAGTAAAACAATATTTTCTTCCTGTAATAGACAGACTGCCTACAATACTATTTTTCATTAGAATTCAATTCATTAAACTCAATTTTTGTACTTTCTTTCAGTTTATTATTATTAACGTGGATAATTTATATAGTGCCGTTTTCGTGAAAATATCACCTCTAAGGCGCTGCACATTTTTTTTGCACTTCAGGGGACGATACTTCAAAAATATGTGTTTTTAGTCGGCCTCTAAATATCATCTCAGGTGGACTGTTTCGCACCAGCACCTCCTGACGCATTCCAGGCCCTCGGTCCCACTACCGAGGATGCTCGCTCAGCGAAGTTCGTTTTATGGTCTCTTTTCGGCTCCGTTACCCTTATAGTTGTCGAGGTAGCCGATCCGAGCGTGTGTTGCCGGTCATATAAAGAATCAGGAACACACAGCTTTTTGAGATGCAGTGGCAGCACGTCATGCATGCACTTATACATCAACCAGCAAACCTTATACAAAACTCTTTCCGGAAAATGGAGGCAGTGCAAATCACGAAGCAGGGGTGTTATATGTATGTATTTGGAAATACCATAGATTATTCTAGCCGCAGCATTCAAAACAGATTGAAGTCTGTTTAATTTATATTGTGGCAACTCAATGTAGACACCATTACAGTAATCCACACGCGACACCACAAACACATTGACCAGATGTCGAGTAGCCTCCGCTGGTAGATATTTCGTATACATTTAATTTGACTCAGCTGGTTAAAGCATGCACTGATTGTCTTACTAATATGAGCATCCATAGATATCTCCGAATCAATGTGCACCCTCAAACAATCTGACACAAGATGTTCCGCCTTTAGCAGTATTTGTTCCATTAATAGGTTTCGGTAAAAGATGTTGCCTACCGGGAGTTGCTAGCCACAGTATCTCCGTTTTGGTTGGGTTAAGTGTAAGCCTATTGCAGGCCATCCAGCTCCCAATCCTGTCTGTATATTGCTGGATAGCGCTTGCCAAGGTATTACGCTCGTCTGGTTTAGAATAGAAATATATCTGTGTGTCATGTGCCAACAGTCCGAAAGATTCAATTATATTTTCCAATTCTCCAGTATAAAAGATGCAC
This sequence comes from Silvatares holzenthali, assembly GCA_026537445.1. Taxonomy (NCBI): domain Eukaryota; kingdom Metazoa; phylum Arthropoda; class Insecta; order Trichoptera; family Pisuliidae; genus Silvatares; species Silvatares holzenthali. The sequence continues at coordinate 6,372 of JAPMAF010000865.1, forward strand.
AGTAGAGGTACCAGTACCGAACTCTGAGGGACACCAGTATCGACTGAGGATGCGGTTGTAATCAGATTCCCAAACCGAACAGACTGAACGGTTTCTCAGATAGGAGGTGAACCACTCACCTGCCTTTCCGGAAATACCATAGACCATTTCCAATTGTTGCAAAAGAATGGCATAATCTACTGTGTCGAAGGCAGCACTCATGCCTAGAAGTGCCATCATCACAAGGTTTCCCGAATTGACAGCGGTGATTATATCAGAAAGTACTCTAATTACTCCCGTTTCCATCGAGTTATACTTCCTATACGCAGATTGCCTCTTTGGATGGAGACAATTATTGTCCAGGTGTTTGATCAGGCATTCAGATATAATTTTCTCACTATCTATATTTACAAATACTAAAAATATTGTTTATGTTCTTACTTTCCTATTCTCTAATCTGTTTATCTTAAACTGTAGTTGTCTTGTATTCTTGATGTCCAATATTCGCACCAAATGTGTACTGTGTTAATCAAGCGAAAAAAATTTGCAAGGTCAATTGGTAGAATTTATACATTTTTCTATTTTATTTATTTGTTTGAAGTTTTAAGATGACATTCATATAATGGCAATACCCACTTTGCTAAGTGAGAACTTGTGTTAAAGTAGATTAAAGTGTTTTATATATACTATATGGATCATTTGCTTCTTCAGCAGACAAATTTAAATAGCCTATCCATCGATCAATGCATTTTATTATGACTTCTGTTTCAGTTAAAACAATTATTGTCAAAGGAATGTGATGTGATATATGAATGCAGAGTATGTAGAAACCTCTTTAGAAGCCTAGCAAATTTCATTTCTCACAAACGAGTTTACTGCCACCAAAAATTCAACACTTCCTTGCACGCTCATTTTATCAATAATAAATATCAAGTAAGTATCATTCCATTCTGATGAATTTACTCGGTAAGATTAATTCTGTCAAATTAATTTTGCATTTCTTATCCAGAAAGATGACATAAAAATTGTGTTACAAAACGAAGAAGACTATCAGCATTTTGTCAAAACCAAAAATCGATCAGCAAACAATCCCAAAATAGCAAAGAAACCTGCAGCTAAAGACCTGACTTCAATAATAGAGAGATTAGCCACAGAGAAAAGCAAGTCCCAAATGAAAGAAGGTGGAGTGGGGCCTCCACCAGAAAGACTCATTCAATTGGAATCAATCTCATCTTCTGCATCTGCTGTATATCAAAATTTATGTACATCTAAAAATGATCTGTGTAACTTAATAAAAGAACAGGTTAATATTTTTTCTACTGTATTTTTCTTTTCTTTTTGTATATGAAGTGTTGAATGTAAGCATATTTTGTCACTTTGTTTACAGGTGAATGAATTGGATATGATGTCATCTTGTGAAGCTATCCTAGGTCCGGATGGAAAATTGTTAATCTCCTCTTCGACTCTAGCTAAACCAGGCTCAATTGATACGGTCATTCAAATCAGTGATGAGGAGGATGATACTAAAGAAATAGTTTGTAAAATATGTAAGACATTTTATATGTCATACGAAATATTTTTTAAGCTTGGTTGTTTTGACATTTATTGCATTTTATTTTTTTAATAGGTAAAATTAAATTCTCCACCATAAAAACTTTGAAATTCCACATGAAATATAAGCATGCTCCGAACAGATTGGTATTCCCCTGCCCAGACTGCACGGAATCATTTGCAAATGCCTGGGGAGTTTATCGACACTTATTCAAAGTCCACAGGTAACGTTTTATATTTTTATATCTTTACTATTTATCATGTGGTTGTTTGTATATATATTGTACATTGTTCGCTCCACACTTAATTTACAGAAAAAGTTTAGCTCACATTCGGAAACTTCGAGAATCCATTCAGACAAAGGCATACAGATTAGATAATTCTAAAGAAAATGAGAAGATAGCTGAAACTACCGAAGTGACGGAAACCATTAGTGAACAGCATAGGATGGATCTTGAGAATCAGGTTTATATTCAACAATTTACATTGTATTTTTTATTTTTGATTTGTATTATTCATAAGTAATTTGCTTTCATTATGCTCTGTAGGTGTTGTATATTCCTATCCTTTTGAATCAGTTAATTTGTGACATTGAACTAAATAAATGAACTTTTTAGGCATGGATGGACAACTTGGAAGGTGATGGCGAAGTACCGAGATGCGGTGGATGCGGAAGGCGCTTCGAGAGGAGAGCTGCTCTCAGCTCGCATCGTCAGACGTGTCAGCTTAGAATCGCTGCCCACAACAAAATATCCACCAACATGCAGCGACGAACGGCAGCTAAGGCTGCCAAAGAACTGGACGCCCCCAAAGCGGATATGGAACCTCGTGTTAAAATACCTAAAATAGACGTTAAACCAAGTGAAAAAACTATCGAGATTCAAATAAGGCACGATTACAACAAAGGTCTGTCAGCCAGTCCTATCAGTTTGGGAACTAGCTCTCCCTTGTCGGAAACGGCCGGGGAGGGAGAGGGACTCTTAGTGCAGCAGTGTCTCGGGGAGTCCGCAGGTAAAGGTGAGAATAGTGATTGTCTTAATGTTAACAGTATTATTAATGTCCCTGATGAAAATATAAGTGATCATTCGAACTTGTTTGTGACTGTGAAAGACTGCGATGATGCATATGTTAATGCTGATGTTGATTCTTCAGACCCGCTTTATTTAGATGTAAATGTATTAGACACATCTGTACATTCCGACGCAGTAGTGAAGAACATTAAAAAGGCACCAGAAGTGGAAATGACTATTATCGACGATAGTGATCTTAGTTTTGAAGATATCAAGAGAATTTGTCACACCAACACCCCCAAGACAAATATCAAGAGCACCTTGGGTGATGAAATGACCGTGATTGTTTCTAACGATGAAAAAACTGAAAATGCAAACTCTAAAAGCGCAAGCTGTAAATCTTTCACTCTAGAGTCAAAGAACGCAAATCTCGATAAGCATAAAAGTGTAGATGATACTGTCAAAAACAAAATCGATCCATTTGATGTGGTTATAGGAAAATGTAATCAATCGGATAACACTACTAAAATTGTTAATAGTTCCATTGATAGTAATCGGTTGATCGATATTGAAAATATGAGTGCTCTTGATGCGAGAATTAAAACAGTCTGTAGCGAGAAACTCTTCTGTAAGGAATGTGATATTGTGTTCTTATCAATAAGCGCTTTCCGAAAGCACATGGCTAAACATTTTGATTGGAAACGGTTCAAATGCAAGTTGTGTCATTTCAAAAGCTACAGCCAAAATCATTGTGTGAATCATTTGAAATATCAGCATAAGTTATCCGGCGATGCACCCCGCTTAAAAACATTCATACGATGGCTTTCTCCAGCTGAAGCTTGTTCAGTGGTATCATCCAACAGTTCCGTATCGATCATCCCGCTAAATGAATCATCTAACACCGATTGTCTAAATCTATCTGATGAAGATACCGAAAGTAATGAAGAAGTCGTAAAAAATATACAACGCAAACGTAAAATCATAGAGATTGAGAGCACCCCAACGAAGCGAGGAGACAAGGATAATTCATTGGAAATGCCCAGCCCGGCCAACTCGTCATCCTCGGCAAATGATGGAACATCTAGAAAGAGAGGGAGACCCAAGGGAACATTCAAAAGTCTCAAGAGGAAACAAGTAGATGTTGAACAAGACTCTTCCAAAAGCAAGCATTCAACCAGCAAAAAATTTAAAGGTGCGTTTTTTTTTGCATATTTTGAAATATAAACTCACTCTTTTATTTTAAACATTATTTGAAGACACATCTAAACTCTATTTATAATTGTGATCGAAAATTTCTTTAAAACGTTGAATTTAAATTTTGAATTGAATACTTTTATTAAAATCTGGTGCGTTTTACACGTTTTGAATAAAAGTGTATTTTATTTCAGACAAAACTAGTACTTCAGCAGAAAAGAAAAAATCACCAGTAAAAGATATCATCATAAAAGCTACGTCTGCTGGTCCATCATTGGATTTGAGTGAATGGAAACGATCCACTAGTAGATCTAGCATGAAGTTACCCTCTGCCATATTAGATCCTGTCTCAGGGGACATAGAATATGAAGAAAAATGGAAAAGAAGATCATTCAACATTGAACATACTGCATCATTTGCGTCTAGCACAGTTAAACGACCTATCCGTAATCGTGTAAAACCCCTAAATAAAGATTTTGAATATGATCTGTCAAATTTGTTGAAACTTGAAGCGGAAGCGTATAAAGAATCTCAAATGACATCGAATGTATCACAAAAAACTCAACTGAAACGGAAACCATTGTTACAGAACGAGATCACTCCGGTGGATCAACCGATAGAAACTGGAGGAGCAAAGGATCAGGAGAACCCAAAGGTGGCCAAGGCATCCAAATCCCCAAACAAAAGCTACCACGGAGCCCTACAATCCGCCTCTCTCAAAGCGGCTCAACAAAGCAAAGCATTCATGAAGCAAACTGTGTCAATCACGGCTCGACGAGATCTCCCGCCGTTCATCAGTCAGCGCTCGCGCAGCCAGCTCGCGGAGAGCTCGCTCGTTGCGAAGTCCCCTCCGCCGTCATCGCCGACCAAAAGTTCTGCCAAGACTCCTCCAGTGATGACGGCGGAAATGATAACTACACAATCCCAGAACACTCATTCGACGACATCAGAACGATTATCTTCGGACAAATATCCGCGGAAAACTGCGACACCTACTCTGTCAACTCCTTTGACTCTCACAATGTCCAGCATAGAAACGACACCAAAGAGCTACCCTTCAAAGAAGCGGTTGAATATGGTCGTCCCAAATCTAATTCAGAGGTCAGTCAGGAATAAGTCTAAATCGGATGATGTAATAACATCTCCATATGTAAAGTCTGATGAAAACATTCTCGATGACTCAAGTGCGGATGATGATGTTCTAATATTAACGCCTAAAAATCATTCAGAGATGGAGAATTCGTTAATATCGTTGAGCAGTCACAGTTCCTTGGAAATGAATGCTTCTATTACTGATCGCGAACCTGGTGACACCAAACATGTGAAGAATTTAAAAAGGGACGACTCGCCATCGGATAGCCCCACCGATATCAGCGCAGCAGAGTCTACAAAGAGTATTTCTCCTAAAGAAAGGAATGCAGATGGTTCTATGAAAGTTCGGGGTGCAAAAATAATTAAATTTAATATGGCTCAAAAAAAAGAATTGAATGTTGCGGAACTGAAAAATAAATTATCGCATTACCTCACACAGAGTCAGTGTAAAAATGCTTCAAATGAAGAAAGTGTCGAAGAGAAATCACCAATAGATGAAAATCATCATTGAGGTTAAAATGATAACACATTATCTATTTAAATTATTATTGTCTTACATACTCTTAAATCATTGTAATGATTCTGTGATATAGTTAGGTAAGAATATTGGTGTTTCAAATGTTATTCTCCAACACTTAAATAGTTTGTAAGGCTTACAGTATTGTATAGTTGTTGATTTAGTCTTACATGTTAAATTCAGAGGCCCCATACTCATGACAGGTTACAAGGAAGAACCGACGGAAAACCAACTATGCAATATTGTGTTCATTGCTGAATTTAAAATTGCATTCAAACATGCATTAAGCAACACGCCCACAATTTAAATGTTTATTTTAAAACACATACAGTAGACTGCGACATTATTTCATTATGAGACTATAGATTAGGTTTTGCTTATTATTTTGGTATCAAGTTACCATAATATTATTTGTCTGTTTAATTTATTTTTGTATGTGAAACATCAATATTAAATAAATTTCTTGTACATTCATTCCAACTGGAGTCGTTTTCCAATACTTGTATCAGAGATTATTTCTAATGTAGAGAAAAGCTTCTCGACACTTTAGTTTTGTGAAGTAATTTTTATTTTGACTCAAATATGCTCAATGTTTAATTTTCATTTTGTAGTCTCGATACTGAATGTTTTTTGCAAAATATTTTTTGTTCATTATAACAATGTTGTTATTCATGAAGTTCAAAAGTATTGTAAAATCTTATCTGTAAAACATCATATTAACGCTACTGAATGGGATAAAAGAAAATAAACTTTTTTGATTGATTTATATACCAAGTATTTTTTGTTTGATTTTTATATTAAAACCGTTAAAGACCTAGGCATTCTGTACGATTCCCGTTTCAATTTT
>JAPMAF010000866.1:0-12554 GCA_026537445.1 Silvatares holzenthali
GGCATCAGTAAAATGAATGCAATAAAATTATTAAAATAAATACAAACATGATATATGCATATTGAGATCGAAGTTATTTCAATAATTAAAATCTTTATAAAAATACTGAATGTCACTCTAAACTATGTAAAAGTATAATGAAGTCGAATCGAAAGGATTCCAAGGAACAAATAATAGATGTATATAATTTTAAAATTAATACAAGCGCAGTGTTCCGACATTGTCTTATCGTAATATTATGATTTCGTAATTTTATTTAAGTACAAAAATAATGTTCTTTACACTAATAATAAACATTTAAAAGCAAAATATCAATGACTAGATCCCGCTGACCCAGAGTTAATCCAAAATATATCCATTTACATATTTTGAATGAAAAAAATATTTATTAGCTCAAAAACATTTTGTAAAATGCAAAAAATATATATATAATTACATTCCTAAGGACGGATTAATAATTTGAAATAAAATAAAACAATTTCAAATAAAAACTATATATGAATCTTTTTAAAACTTTCAATTTTGGTTGGAAAGACTAGATTTGATGTATCAAATTACTAATATCATAAAGCAAACATTTGTTTGTTTAACATAAAGAAAACAAATGTTGTATACACAATCACGATAAAAATATAACATTTAAAAAATATATAAGATGCTTGAATTAGTAAGCATTCACTAAAACAATATTGCATAAGTATTGTTGATTTGTCACATCTAAAATAGGAATAGGAATATTGCAGTAAGAAAATATTAAGGAACAAAATAAATCAGATGGATTTCCCCATATGAAGTGATTATATGAAATAATCATATTGAATTCAATTAACAAACTAACCATAATTAACCACACAATATTTCATCGGTTCAACCTCTTTTTATAATTTATTGATCACTCATTTATTGGATTCATCACGGTCATCACAAAAGCAATTCTGCATCAACAATTGTTTAATTTAATTTAAAACAAAAAAAAAAAAAAATATATATATATATATCACATAAAAATATTGTTTCTTTAACACGACTTCGACTCACCATTTAAAATCAAATAAAAGAAAATGCATATTAAGGAATACTCTTAACAATCCGATGGATAAACCAAATGCGGAAAGGACAATTCAGTATTATGGAGGAAAATGCTGTTAATTGATTGTATACATCATTGAAAAGCAGAATTATTCAAAGATAGTACAATATTAATGTATAGTAAAACTGCATTCTAGTATAATTATTGGCATTTACTTAAAGCAATCATTTAATTATGATAGTCTATGCAACATTGGCTTGCAGTAAAAGGACAGTAGAACTTGTGAACAATTAGAGTTTAAAATCTGAAGAATGTCAAACCTAAGACCACAAGAATTATTGAAAATTTTACTAAAAAGGATGAATTAATAAAATATACGAGTTAATATCTGACCGAGTTGTTCTGCTATCCCATACGATGAAAGTTTTCAAAATTATCATTCTGATCACAATGACGAATCAATCGTTATCCAAAATATCAGAGTCGCTACCATGGAATAATGAGTAATGCTCCTTATGCACCCCTATGTTTTCGATCGGAGGTGGATATCGTCTCGAATGAAGAGGTGTGACGTAAGTGAGAAAACGCAACAATTGGTGACGTCTCGGATGGTAGAACTTTCCCGGAGGCTGACTGACCGAGGGAGGTGGCACATCTATGCACTGAGGACTTTGTCGATCACCGAGAAAAAGGGCAACGTTTCCTTCTATCTTCAGCACCATTAATAAAACATCTTCCAATTCAGCTTCACTATAATATTCAAATTGATACAAAATATATGACAAAAAGGAATTCGAAATATGTCTTAAATTAAATTGAATCATTACTTACTTAGCACCATAAATGAATTGGGCAAAATGTATGTTCTTAATACAATTTTCGTTAGGCATTGTACACAAATCAGTCTCTCTATGATAAATGTATAAGAAATCACTTAGTTGTTTGGCAATCATAGCTGTTTTGTCCTTATCGCTAACTCGTTCCAGATTCTAAAAATATGTGAGAGAACATTTAAACAATTTATGAGATACTACATATATTACATAACACTTGTGTACCTTCAAATTATAAGGCATTTTGAGAGTGCTGGCAGCTCTCTTCAAAAAACGATGCACTAATTCTGCATGATGAGCTGCTTGCTCCGACTTAGAGTTGGAAATACGTTTCAGGACGCTATTCAGGTACATACCAAATGTTCGTCGAGCTTGCACAATTCTAAAATAAAATTATTATATCCATAAAAAAATAAAAAGTGCTTTCGAAACGACAAGAAATAAAATGTGAAAAATCACTCACGTAAAATGCATTCCATTTTCTAAATACTGCTTGACATATATCTTAGCGGATTTAAAATCCGGATGCGATGTTCTTGTAGACTTAGAAGATCCTGCACTATTTTTATCATCGATTACAACCCTCGGGCAGACTGGCAAAACTCTTTCATAGCGTTGAAGCCTAATACAAATATGTCAAGCATTGGATTGGTGCTTATTCATAATCATAAAAGGTGACAAAATATCAAATATTTGAGATTTACCTTTCTGGCACATTCACCGATGAATTGCTCGTTGAAGTATTTTGATCAAAATTTTTTATGATCTGAGAGTGTATCAAGAGATTATAGTTGTGAGGAATCAAAGCGTGCGGATCTGTGACGTTTGTCAGAGCAGTGTTGCATACTGGTAGTCCAGTTGCAGGATCTATAATAATGTAAAATTGTCAATAAGATTAATTAATAAGTCTGGCTTCTTCCATCTACAAGTAACGATGCAGATTTAGTCAAAATCGAGTTCAGCTTTTTTACTACATGAGTTCCGCATGAGAGAAGCAGACCTGTCCACAAAGGTTGTATAGTGCTATTATAAAGGTATAAGTATTGGTTTAGCTATTTTCTAAGCATTCATCACATTTCCATTAATTATCATAACCACCAATACTGGTTTTCACTTTCATTATCTAGATACACCTTTTTGTAGTAAAATGTATCCCATTCTTTTGTGTTCAACTTTAGAGCTTTTAATCCAATCTTTGACACATCTCTGTATAGAAGTTTCACACGCCTATAATAATGATGTGACTAAATTTAATCTAAATATATTAAATAGTAAAATTGCAACAGAAAACGATGTTATAGCAAATATTAAAAACTAGCATGAGAAAAGCAACTATAAAATGACTTATTGGCAATGTTAAATTAACGATTACATTTCATAAAAACAAAATGTTTAGATTGATACAATAATGACATAAGTATAGCTCTAGTAAAATGCATTGATTTCACACAGGCACTTGCTAATTTAATTAGTAATAAACTAACATAATTTCGATTAGTATTAAGCTTACGTTATGAATGTGAAATAATGTGCTGAGTTGGTGAAACAACGGTGTCTAAATAAGTGATACCATACCAAGATACTGAGAATATTTTTGCCACGAGTCCTGCGATGGGAAAATTCTCACATAGCCGCCTCTCCTGTGATACTGTCCTTTCACTAATTTTATAATTCTCTGTTCATCGTTAGATAAATAAGAAATGCCATTGGAATGGATGGGTAAAGTGTTAGATGTGCCCGCAAAACCTTTCTTCACAGAATGCGTAATGTTTTCAGCAGAGTGTACACGATTACACTGAAAGATCAATATTAATGCTCAAATGTCAAACAAACACCTGTTAATATCAATGTGACGGTGAGTACAAAAAGCACTTATTAAATGTATGTAAATTAATAAACTTACTCCCACAATTCTCATTTTTATGTTGACAGGTTTATTGGGAACCTGCGATTGTGCTTGAACAGTCGGGTTATCAGATTTGGCACCATTCGCTGGAATCCCGATAAGTGTCAAAGTATCAGCTAAAAGAGACGCTTTGAGTCTGGCGTCCAATGGGCTATCGCATCCCAAACTCGGAGAGAGATTTATCTCTAGAAGCCACGGTTTTAGACTATCATCCACTAAGATATCAAATCCATACAATTCTAGAACATTACAATAAATTATAAATTCAACAGAGAAATGAAATTAATTTAAAAAATGAAATAACATTTGAATTGTAATTACCAAAACAATTGCTAAAATGTGGCACAAACATTCTAGTAGCTGAAGCAATGGATTGCGCACAAGAAAGAATGGATTTAATCACAACATCCTCAATAGCTGTCATCAGAGCCCTCGTATCTCGCCCTTCTCGTCGCAGATGCCTCAAGAGAGCTGACAAGGTCCATTTGTGACCGACATTTTCAGCTGACGGATCTTCACATCTGATTAACAAACATTATATTAAAAAGAAATTATTGAGAATCTTTACTCAAAAAGGCTCTACAAACCATTTTTTGTGATAAAAAAAAATAAAACACACAATTTAGAATAAAAGTATACTATACTTGAATTTATGCGATAAGTCTATGTAAAATTAGGGTAAAACTGAAGTATCCAACTCAGAAATGATTATTTTTAAAAGTCCTTAGTCTTGCATTTGGTAAACTCCGCGTTGGACAATTAAGTTTGACCATTTGGTTGAGGCAAATTTGTAGAACTTTAACTTACTTGATATAATCTGAGTGATATTTATTGATGCTGTAGTTGCAGAGGTGCATACAGGGATTCCACAGGTTTTTATTGGTTTTGTCGTATTTCACAGTCGCAAATCTGACCAAACCTTCTTCGTACAAATAGATAAGCAAAGGATCAAATGACGTAACACAAACATACAGTCTCAAATCACACTTGTGACCATCAACTAATAGGGGTTTGTCTATGTACTTCGCCACAACAACACTCTCGGACTTGGGTATTTTATCAGGCTAAAACATAACATATTTATGCCGAAAAATCCAAACAGTTCCTCCATAATACAGCAAACCACTCAGTTCAAAAGTGTGAATTACATATAAGTGCACGGACAAAGATAGATAGAGATAGCATAATTAAAATAGATAAACCAACACACTAACAAATTACAAGCTTAGGGATAAGAACTGGGTTTGTTTACACCATTGATCTTTACACATATGAAGTGAAGGAATTTAAAAAAAAAACACTTACAGAATTTACGATATATATGCCACGACCCCTACTAGATGCAGCTGGCTTAATAATCCAAGGTCCCTTATTACGATAATGTGCTGTACAAAGATCTCTATACTCCACTGGCATCAAAAAGGTCATAGGAACAAAATCAAAATTCTTTGGGCCTCTGAAGTGTTGCATTTTTTCGATGTTTTTGAACAATTTGTCCTTTCTAGTCAGCTCATAAGACCTATGCATGTTGGAGTGAAAAAAAACATAGTCAAATAATTCACTTCAAGATTATTATGATATTAAAGAAATATATATATATTACATACCTGGGGAAATGGTTTACTCTTTGATGCGCCGATAAAGATCTCAAAAGATCCGGCTTAGGATGTAGCCCTGTCCACAAGAGAGAGAAGTCTTTGCAATGTAAGCTGCTCTCCGAAAAACCGTGAGCAATTAATATTCTACTTAATAACTTCGTTTCCGTCATGGCAGTCTTAAATGTTAGATTCATCAGAGATGCCGGCATCTCATTTTTATCAGGAATCACGATATCTCTATAATCTTTCTTATAAGTATCACTTTTGTCAGACTCCACATACAGAGCCTCGGTCACGTCGTTATTTATGGAAGATGGACCGGCCGTTTCCTTCGCTACGAAACTTGAAAAACTTATCGAGACTGGTGAATTTTCAGAGTTCGATTTATTTATGTGACCTTTTGGAGATGAGTTAACTAAACTCTTTGGCGATTCAGTCTCATGCCCGCTATCTATATCTTCAGTGCTAATATTTGGAGTATTCGCGGTTGGTTGGGACACTTTAATATCATCTGCGGTGGAATTTATCACATTGAATTTTCTTTTTAAAGTTAACTTGTTAATATCATTCAATACGTCTCGTATGTCCCTCTTCTTTTTGGCATCCGTGTACTCATTCAAAGCATTAATGCCAACACCAACATCACTAACGTCTGTACTGGCGTCCGAATCATCTAACGATTTCAAATCACTATCCAAAGAATGCTCAGTGTCTTCATCAATAGTACTTATATTGCTGGAAGTACTGTCCTCCACAGATATTTGGTTGTTTTTTGAAGAGGACGTTCTGACTACGCAACTGGTATGGCTCGTCGTAATGATGGGAAACTTATCTTTAGGCGCAAGGATACAACTTCGGAATACCAATACCGTTCCTTTATTCATGAGATTCCCACCCCATAGCCAATCCGAAAGGTCGATTTTGGTATGCCCACTTGAAGTAGAACATTCATCTTGATTCTTTTCGCCATCTTTCACTTTCATACTGTGACTGGTGCTGAAAAGTAAATTACAATATTTATTACAATAAAGAAAAAAAAGAAGGCAGCTAAAACCATACAAAAAGAATTACTGGAATAAAATTAAACTAATATGTATTAATAATGCAATTGCATCGATAAATCAAAATAATACATGAAAATATTTTCCCTAATATTATAAGATTGTCCAACGTTATAAAGTTTGTGTAAATGGAAAAGTAAGTAGCTTCTGAGTTTTGGTAATTTTGAAAATAATTATTTTTAATAAGATTAGTATTTTTATGTATTATTATGCTCACTACATGATGACTAAAGGACATATCATGAATAAATTTTTAATAAAAATCACTCTAAAAATGACCAGCTCTCGAAACAGTTATAGTTACTTGTAAAAATACAAACCATTAATGTTAAGGTTAACAACATAAAGAGTGGAAAAAAATAATAGAGTAGTATGTTTGTGTACCCACCTGTCTTAATTTATTATCAAATATATATAAACAAATTGGTAACTTATTATGTAAAATCAGTATTTTGATTATTGTGGAACTAGAGAATGTAAACGTATCGCAAACACCAACCGTTCAATGCAGAATGATTAGAAAACACCTATTCAAATAAGAGTGCAGTTCTACTATAAAAACAATGTGTAGCATGTTCAGTTGGCTCTAGCTAACTGAATCTCTTTGCATGGATTGCATGTGAATGGTCAATCATCCATGGAACTGAATAGAGTACAGTTAGCCAAAATGTTAGCATGCACCTTATACACTCAGTCAAATTAGAATAATATTTGTAACTATATTAGAGTAAACAGTTACATCAGATATTCACTGCATTGAATACATTATAATATTATAAACAGGAATAAATAGTGAACAAATAACAACACTATAAATGATTTACTAAAAACATAATTTGAATTTATTTCAATGCAAAATTTTCTTGAAAATAATTAGGAAAAATAATTTGTGAGGAATACAACATTCTATCACAGAAATAAATTGACAAATCGCGTTAGATTTTCGAAAATCAATTATAAATAAAAACAGTAGATAACATTTAACAAATAAAACACATTCTTAATTGTGTCATAAAATGTTATGCTGAACCACATCCTGGAAATAAGGTCCATGGGAAAGATAATTAGTGTGGACAACTGGTCAGATTATGGAGGCAACCAAGTAAACTGTTTACGATGAAATGGCTAGCAAAGTCTAGAAAAATTGAGAAAAGTCTTACATATGGCCACAAGAGACCTTAATCCTTATAAATCCATAAGGTCAAAGACTTAAGAAGAAGATTACTAAATAATATTACATCATCCAAGTGATAAGATATTAAAAGGATCTCAATTTTAATTCCACTGATACCATTTTGAGGCGAATATTTCAAAATGGCAATCATATATTATCTACATAGTGAGATGTAATTTAAAAAAAAAAATTCCAAGGGCTTAACGAAAAATATCTTAGGCACAGAGTTCCCTATTTTATAATTGACAGTCATAAATCCTTCACAGTTTCACAAATATTCAAATTAGTTGGCATGTTTTTAAATATTTTTGTTGCTACTCATGTTATTTAATCAATTTTTATGATATTTCAGAGGCATAAAGTTCCCCCTCCGTATCAGGTTTTCAAATATCATATTGGAAATAAATTAAAAATGATGGATATTATTATATTCAGGAAACGTTTGCATGCTATCTGTATCAGGACCTGATGTCACCTGAATGCAATAAATCACCGGGGAAAACAATATGAATAAAATGAATGGTGGCATGTACCTTAGTATAAAAACTAATCTATCTCGACATGTATCTTGAAGGTATGTAACACAGTATCATGGTAATATAGCACTGGGTGTTATACAATAAAGTAATGAATATGTTAAGATTGAATTACTAAAATTGTGTTGTGCGAAAAGATGATTAAATGTCCTGACCTTTACGACTAAAAACTTCATGTGTGTTTCAAATGTCTCCGGAATATAACTACTAAAGGATCACTATATTAAATACGAGTTATCTGCTCAATGAATACTAATGACAATACATCCTTTGGAATATTCTTACTTAGTATTCAGTGATGATAGGCAAAACCTAAATCGGAATGATGAATCATATTATAACATGAGCATATTACTCAAGTAGACACCAATGAATTGCAACATGGTGGCAAATCTTTTTATTCACACATAATAAAAATTGTGTTTTTTAGTAGTCAACAGTTCCGAGAAACACTACGATATCAAATTGAATATTATTAAATCAAAGGGTCAAATAATTCCTCATACCAGTAAAATACATGTGGCGCATTTGCAATGGGCTCAACACTATTGAATTAAGGGTACTTTACGAATTTATGTAGACTATATACATCAATTGTAAAGAGTATAAATATATACTTAATACAGTTAAACTTGGTTATAGCGAGTTAGGTCATAAAAAGCTCTAGGTTGTCCTACATTTTTCTTTTGCTTCTACTGATGAAATTCTTAGAAATAATGAGGAACCTTCAACTACCAGAGGGTTTGAATGTGAACATTTGTAAGTCGCAAACTTGTGAGGCTTACCAATAAACAAATAACAATAAACACTTGGATAAGCAAACAATTAATTAATAATTCACAGTAATCTTACATCACGTTATTGTGGGTGGTATGGCTGGTAAGATTCTTGTTTTAAACGAAATTTATTTCTCTTACATAGTTTAAATGATATGGTCAACATGTCAAATTAAAGAGATCGATATAAAAAAAATAAAGATTATTCACAAAGTAAAACATGGTGTCAAAAATGATGGCATGTGTAACGCAACATTTTAATTGAATACTTCGAAGTGAATATTAGTCTTTATTAATGAATTGATTTCTTTTCTATTTATATTGAAATCTTTTCTACTCTAACACAAACACGATTAAGTGAATTTGAATCAAAGAATGGTGAAATCTTTGTGTCTATGTAATATTTCTTTTTTTATTTCTTGCTTGTAACAAGTATTTGCCAGACGCACGCATTATAACCAAATTTGACTATACAAACTAGTCAAGTTATATTTTTAAAAAATGTTTTAGCAAAGTCTATAATTTACTACTGTGATGTATTTGCAAAGCAGCCCACTTGCTATCGTTAAGGAATGAGTTGAATAAAAGTCTGTTGGCGCGAGGTGAGATCTAAAGACCCGGATCGTTCGATAACACCAAGAAGTAGTAATAAAATAATAGTGAATGACGCTGTTGTGTGTATGTGATGAAGCATGGCGAGGAATATAAAGTTACAGACCTCTCGTCATTTAATGCTAAACGGGCTCTACTCGAGGCATGTACAGGAACAATGTCCTGCTCACTCGGGAGGATTCTAATTCTTTTCTGGCCATCTTCATATGCATCCATATCAGTGGCTGACTGATATAATATATATAGAAAGCAAATTAATTAAGTTTTTAAAAAAATATGTGTAAATAGATAGAAATGAAATAAGAAAAAAAGGAAACTTGTGTTTTATTAAAAAAAAAATTACTCCAGAGAAATAAACTGATATTTTGGTTAACTCATTTTATAGATATATCATGTGCATAACTTTAATGTACATTCTATGTAAAAAATATTAAAAAAAATTCAAAAGTATTCAGAATTCAGAAAGAGAAAAAAAAGTGGCATTATCTTTTGTTTTAAAAAATAAAAGATAATGTCACTTTTTTTCAGTAAGATGATAGCACTATACTAAATTATCCTGTGGAAGTTGAGCATGATCTGTCACTCAATGTGTTAACATCGGATGTTTTTGCAATCATGCTATTGAGTTCCCTGCAATTTTTACGATAGAAATAATTGTCGAACAAAGAGTTGGTTAATTATTTGTGTTTCAAACAAAATTTCGTGTGCACAATCATCAAAAATGTTGCAGAAGATCTATAGTGAATCTTGCATGTCAAAACACAGGCAAATGAATGGTGTAAAGAATTTAAAAATAGCCGAGAAGTGGTAATTTTAAATGGTGGTTCATAATACTATGACATATTTCGAATGTGCAATGAGTTTTGTTTTGAAAGAGCTCAATTTGTCCAAAAAGAAAATCAGCTAAAGACAAGATTCTCCAAGCTTCTACAAATTCCACCTTCACGAAATACACAATAACTGAAGATGAGACACAAGTTTACAAGCACAAACGGAGACAAGTCATTAGTCTTCGAAACGTCTTCGATTGAGGCCGTAAAAGAAAATTTGCTGAGAGAGCTGAAGGTCATACTCCAATTAGCCTCTGAAAAATGTATGGAGAACTGGGTCAAGTATTGGCGTGGTTATCCACCCAATGAAACCTACTTAAAAGTGACAAAATAAATTTAATGATTAAATTATTTTCATCTTTTCTTTAATAATCCTGAATACTTTTTACACAGGAGGTATAACATTCCGTATCTATTAAGGAATTTAAAATAAATACATGACAGTAAAAACCTATAATTATATTGATTTCATTATTTATCCCTCTCATGCAAAAATTTTCAAAATTCTTAAATTATTAACTGCAGATTTCATCATGATTATCCAATTAAAATTGTGAATATCTAAATTTGTTCCAAAAGAAATTCAATATACTTTCTTTAAATATCTAATTACATATTATTTATAATATTACTATATTGTGTTAAACAGAAAAAAATACAGAAACAAAAAATGCAAAATTGAATTATTATTAACAATAAAATTATGCTATTTTTTTATTATTTCTCAGCGTTGACACCCCTGATGCAGGATTCGTCAAAAAATTTGTGATCATGTATCCATCTATTTATGTTGTGTCTATAAAGTAATTTTATCTGTGACACTTAAATCATTTTTTTGTTCTATCTGGAAAATAATTCAATCCATCATATATAACTATATTAATCAATGCCGTTCATTTATTAATATAGTGCCTGTGCAATAATATACCTCATATATTGCCAAGATGTTGATAACATTGATATATTTCCAGTTACCTCACAAAAATGTGGAGACGCTTTGAATATTCGCACGTCAGTGTAGTTAGACAATTTTTTGTTCTATTGGTATCCTCGCACACTTCAACTGGTATTTAGACCTGCTATTTTCTTAGATAGAAACAATAGGAGTCCTCACACTCCAACAAGAAAATCCATTATACCCCACCATATAAATTCATAAATCCATAACTGGCAATACACTGATTAAAACTATTCTTCATGTGAAATCAATAATTGTGCATATCAATGCCATTGCAGATGCAATTATTTCAAACATATACATTATCAATTATGACAATTATATTAAATAACTTCTATATTGTTAAATTATTTAAATAATAAAAAAAAATTAATCGTTTACAAAAAAATATATAATAAAAAACAAATATTTCTGACAGAATAATTTGAATGCACAAAGTTACATCACATATAATAACACATTTTATAAAATTTTATTTGAAATGGAAATTATTTTGCAAGAGCTGCGAACATAATGGAACCTTAAATAAAAGTACAATTATCAGTTAAACACTACCTCGACATGACTCTATACGTATTCTGTAATTAATTATTAAGTAGTATCAACTTTTTTAAGCGCCCCCCTTTATTTATTGTTGCTAGGATATAATGTGCATTTAGAAGTTTGAATTAATTATAAACCTACCCTAGCGTACATCGCGCATGAATAACTCACGTTTGTTTATCATCAAAATATTTTATTCTTTCGCAAAATGCGAGTTGTTATTAGTCTCGGAATAATTTTGCGAAAAAACCTTCCGCGGTTGACATATCGATTAAAACTGAATTTATAAACGTGACAAATTGATAAAAATTGAAAAACTTACGTTAGCTGATACTTTGAATAAAATTAAAATAGAAATCCACCTTCTTCATTATAAATATTAATTTGTCACTGCGAATTTGGATGCGCTAAACACAAAATTATGATTTTACTTTTCAATTTTTTGGCATATTTGTCCAGTGTTGCCGAACAAAAATTTCATATGTTGCTAGTCTAGAGAAAACAGATTGATATTTTAATAAAAAGCAAAAGTACCTAAGTTTATTCAAATACATTGATTTATTTGTATAGGATTCAATTTTTGTACAACATCCTCATGATTATATAAAAAAGAATATAACTTTCCCTTCCAGATTCCTCCTAGGCATGCTTTCTATCAACTCTCTTGAATCGCGCAGATCTCTTCACCTCATGCAAC
>JAPMAF010000867.1:0-12552 GCA_026537445.1 Silvatares holzenthali
ACTAGAATGTCCCAATCTCATTCTAGTGATAGATGAGATGAATTGTTTAGAAATAGATGTGAAATTATGGAACCAAGATTTGACAGGAATAGAGGGTTGAATTAAAGACTATTGATGACCCTTGGTTTGAGATGAAGCTTTCCACTCCAATAACCATCGGGAATGAACAATGCAAATTCTTGTGTCATGTAATATAGGCTTACCTTCCCAAAACGTCCCTGCCCAATCTTGATGCCTCTCTGCCATTTGAAGGTGACAGGACGTGGACGGAAGTGTTCCTTGTGCAAAGACCCCTGCTGGACGCTGCCAATAACTCCACTCTTTCGCAGGAAACCATCCCTCCGACAGTCCAACTCACGAAGAGCAGACATCAGTCGATCTTGTTGCCCTATATCAACAGAATCCTTTGATAATCCATACTCATTGTCAGTTCATCATTCAGTCACCCTTACTAAGGAGAAGACACCTAAGGATGGATTTGGAGAATTAATACTCAAGAACCAATGAAGAACTGTGGATAAAAGCAAATTGTTTTCCTAACTTCAGACAGACTCTCTAATGAATTTGTTGTTGGGTTTTTGTAAATATAACAAGCTATCAAACTAAAACTAAATATAAATGTCATTGCGGTCATATTATTTTTTAAATTCCTACAAAAATTTGACATTATTTATAAAAAAATATTGTTAATCAATCTTCAAAATAAAAAAATATATCGTAACACATTGACGACATATACTGTTTTGTTATAATTTCTGTTTAAAAATATATAACTCCTAACTTGATATTGCTTAAAGAATATTTAAAAATTCAATAGCTATTATAAATACAATGTTTTGATGAAGAGTTAAAATTCCAATATAATTAGAAGTAAAGTATAAGTGCAGACAGTCACATTGCTCACATATAAGAAACAAGTATATTTTCAATTTTTAAATTAATTTTCTTTTAACCTCACCCTGATTTCTTAGTTTAAAATAAAGCAATGTATTTATAACGCTAGATTTAGTAGTTCCTTCTTAACAATTATCTCTTCCCACATAAGAGCACTTACCGATATCATCTGGTCTGGATGGTGTCATTATTGGAGATTCGGGAAAAGGGGTGGCTGGAGGTGATGATGGCTGAAATGGTCTACTTGAAAACTGATGCTGAAATGATATAAATATTATGCATAGGTACAAAGATATGATGGAAAGGTTTATATGTATCAAGCAATAAAATGATATAAGCTATAATTGTACCTGATAGCTGATAGATGTTCTGGTGCGTTGAGGAGTAGGTATGCTGATGCCACCAGGTGGAGTGGAGAGATTGCTAGCGAGCCCAGCTCTGGAGGAGCCAATGACATGTGATATACAGCTGTCCATCATCACTTTCAATTCCTGCACAAACAACATATGTAATTATGTTCTTTTCATTAGAGATATAATAACATTTTATTTTTTTTTCAAAATTGTTACATTATTAATACATTTTTTTATACTTTAACTTGTCCAGAACCATTATTATTTAATTATAATTATTATTGCTCGATATGTTACAGTCATAGGCTGACCATTTTAAATTGTGTAAAAAAAATGTTAAATAAAGAAAAGTACTTATCATTTCATATACCTTAGTAAAAAAAATTTGAGTAATTACTTTAAGAATATTAAATAAATAATGAATAATAAATTCATACAAGACAATATTACACAAAATAGCAAAGATTGCAAATAGAAAAGGGATCGGTACCTCAAATTCTTGCTCTGACAAATGTTTTGTATGTTGCGGATCGCATGTCAGCATCAAAAATTCTAATCCATGATTGGCCCATCTAAAAATAAAAATATAACATTTTAATAACTGATTTTAAAATTCTACTTAATCTTTTCATTCATTCCTAAGAATAGTGACTCCCACCCCTTTCTAGCTAATTTCAACGGTTCCAATGTTTCTCTGCCAACTCTCCCTGCAATGTTCCATCTGAAAAACCTGCAACATTGCTTCCTGTGGCATTCTTCATCTGATCGGTCCATTTTGTAGAGATTTATTATCTTCAATGTTGACCTTTGATCTTGCCAATTATTAACAGCCTCTCAAAATGAGGAAGTTGCCTGAGCTACTAGCCCACCACCCCCTGGCCAGCAGTGGATATGTGGATGTAGTGCGGAAAGGTGTATGTTGCCCGTATTGGCCTTTACAGCCATCACATGGAACTCAAGCATTCTCATATGCGAGGGCTAGTCGGTAAGATACTTTGATATTTAATAAATATACATATTAGTATCATACGTCCCATTTCTCAAAAATGTAGAATATTTGTATTGAAACTGAATAAATACCTTGGTCGAAGACCTCGTCCTCTTTCGCACCTCTGCATCGCGAAGTTCATCCATTGTGTGGAGAATTTCACGAGACTCTGCGATACCATCTCCTCCCAATCACAAGACTTCCCATCCTTGTCGAAACTAACGTACTTGGCATTCGCATAATCATAATCCTCCTTCACTTTGCAGCACTCTTCGCAACCCGGAATCCCTTGCTTAAAATTGTTTTGATCCAAATCGGCTAGTGAGATTCCCGCAGCCAACGAGCCGAAAGCCGGAAATTTGGAGCCACGGAAGCAGAGGTTTTTCGGATTGCTGTATTTGAAGTTTTTACTATACAACTCGCTGTCTTTCGAATAGGCACGGTGGGACACTTTGGGGTTGGCAGTCGGGTAGTTGAACTCTTGGTTGGTCGCAGTGGGAGTGTAAGCATTGAGGAAAAAGTAAGAATCATCTATGGATGCATGGCTGTTTTCTGTGATGCTCTCCGCTCTCATTAGCCTCGGCCGTCTGTTAGTGGTTAGAGAGTTTCGGGCGCAGGGATTGTAGGATGATTCGGGTTTGAGGGTATCATTAATGAGACGACACATTTCCTTATGAAACTGAAAAAAAAAAAACAAATTGAGAATAACCTCAAACAGAATACATAACTGCAAAAATCTAGCTACATCAGACCACGATACCACTCTGGCACAATCCTAAAACAATTTTTTAAATACATATTAAAACAAATATTTAATAATATAATTATAGATATTGCCAATGTTATTTATCATTTCGTGTGCTTCAATTAAAAGATATCATTACTTATTTTTTTATTTTATAAGAAGAAACCCAACCAATCCATCACCTTTGGTTTATGGTTGGAACGCAAATAGTTAAGATTATCAGAAATAAGTCAAAATTTATTACAAATCATATAAAAAGATATTACGTATATACAAATAAAACAAACAATCTCTGAACTCAAAAATTATTATATTCTTCGTTACAGTAATAACATTGCAATAAATCTCACAAAAGCTTTTATTATTATTCAAAAAGAGCAATACTGTATGTATTTACTGTACATATAGAGTAATAAAATACTTAGAAAAAATGTTAGTTATAGATGGAGCTCGAGCCTTGTCGGATCAACTGGAGCGGCGGACAAGAGGGGTTCTACCGTACATATCGATTATTGCATTTGTCATCATAAGCCCACCATTACGCAACTAAATTGATAACTGTGCAAAAGGTATGCAGAATGAACATAGTATTGAATTTATTAATTAAATCAGCTGATTAGACTTGATTGAAATATTAAATAAGATTTTTTTATGAACTCCACACCAAAGCAGGTCGGATGAGAAAGACTTAGGGACAGGGTGGAATTAACGTAGGTCTTGAAGAGTCCCATGTTAAAGGTCATTCCACAGTCGGGCCATCTCGCGCAAGAAAGACTTAGAGAATCTATTAGTTCTTATACACTCAATATCAACTGTGAAGGGGTGATAAGCGTTCGCAAAACGTGTAGCTCTACCAAACATGGCAGCCTGCGAAATCAGTGATGCCAGTTCTCGAGAGCGTCTTCCATGAAAATATTGTAAAACAAGCAGACCCGACCTTTCTTCTGTGCTCTTAAGGCTGAAGATCAGCAGTGAGGATTGGATTATTTATTAAATGAATTGCACACCTTTGCACAGAGTCGAGATTACATTTGTTATAGAAATATATTCGCAAGTCGATATCGTATTATGACACTTTATTTGTCAGCATTTTGGACCACATTGCAGTGTCCATCTTCAGAGCGAGTTTGTGTGTGTGTGAAAAGTCAGCCGACTTTTAAAAGTCACTGCAATGCAATGTGGTTCGAAACGTTCATAACAAAGTGTCACAACACGACATTACTACCCAAAAGTCTTTGACTTGCGAATCTGTTGGTTGTGAGGCTTTCACAACAATACTTAGAAATACATTGTATATATATTGAAGCTGACAAATGAATACAAATATTCTCACCTCGAATCCAAATTTAAACGCTTGCGAAACAATCTCGCGAGTGCGTGATTGTACGCTGGGTCTGTCTGCTTCCTCAAGCTCCAAAAGACGCTTTGGGGATGTTGTCTCCTGTAGACGATCTATTGTCCAGCACAATATACATTGTACACGAGCCATGGCTTTCTGAAAATACAAATCGTTGTGGTTTTAATACTTTATAACTTTGCAAAAGAAATCGAAACATTCCATAAGTAGGCTTCTCAGAGGCTGGGTGCTCTTTATCGAGCGTGTAGATTCTTCACCTCTGGGCAACTCTGACACTATACAGATCTCATGTGCGTCCGGTTATTGAATACGGTAGTCACCTCTGGTTGGACATTCCAAAATACCTTAAACGCCTCCTCGACTCTGTGCAGAAACGAGCAATCTGGTTGATTAATGATCACAAACAATCTTCAATCATTGGAGCACAGATGAAGGGTTGGCATATTGTGTCTGTTTTACTGTTACTACTACGGTAGCTGTTCTCAGGAGTTGGGATCATTGATTCCTTCAGCTGCCATTTTTGGTAGGGCCACACGACACGCTCTCTCCCAGCATCTGAATACAGTTGACTTGAATCGTATGAGGACTAGCAGGTTTGCTTGCTTTTTTTGTGCGAGTCTGCGCGTCTGTGGAATGTGTTGCCCGCCACTGTGTTTCCTCCTTCCTATAATTTGGGCCTCTTCAAGAACCAAATTAATAAATCCCTCCTTTTCCCTTTGTAACGCCCACATAGCATCTCCTGATGTTTTAGACCTGCCTCAATGGTGTCTCTATATGTGGCGAATCTGATAGAAAAAATATTAAAATAATAATAACTCACATATATTTTTTGCCTATAATCCCTGAAGATTGCGTTGTGATGTAAATGCATCGATACAGTCCGAGCAAATTGTGCCGTACTGAGGGTCCTTTCTCGTTCATCCGTCAATAAGCATTGTAACTCCCGGCACACACTCAACACTCTCCATCTTAAAAAAAAACATTTTGTCAGTAAAAGAAAACGATAGTGATCATTCACTTTATTGTAATTAGGAAGAGAAAAACAACCATTTAAGGTTGTTGATACTCTAAGATTATAAACATTTTATTACAATTCCATACAATGATTTTACGTGATGGCATCATACATCATGCCAAATTTTCGATAGGAGTAGGCAGCGAAATGGAGTACCACCAGCCTCTTTTCTGACACACACTCCTTGCGTCTTCCACATTCATAGATCTCATCCATACACATACAATAGTGCAGCGCCTTTGAGGTGATTTTCTCGTGAAAACGGTGCTATATAAATTATTCATATTAATAATAATAATAATAATACATTGTGTACATTATGTAACTGTGTCTTTTTTCTTTTGCTTTATCTAATACTGTCACCTATATATGTTTTATTTAATATGTAAGTCCACCTCAACACAAGAGATATCTTTTAGTGAGTTGAGCACTGTCATGAAGTGTATGTTTCTTATATATAATAAATAAATAAAAATAAAATAACAGTTATTGAAGCTCCTCACATTGTTTTCACAAAGAAGCTGAGAAACTTGTTTCTGCCATGTTTTTCAATATCTTCCTCGTACTGCTTTCCCAATTAGATTCACTCTGTAGATCTGTTTTACAAATGTTTAATTTGCCATTTGCTCGACAAATCCAAACCATCTCAAACATCCAACTTTCTTTCTGTCCATGACTGTCACTTTTAATTCTCATTCTTCTCTGATATTTCCATATCTCATCCTGTCACTCACTTGATGGTGTTGTGAGCTTCGATGTCATCTTTGGACTGTTGAACATCTGTGAGGTGGTCAGCTGTGTGGCCCAGCTCGGTCACTCGCTTCTTCAGTCTATCGGCAGCTCCATCCAGTTGCCTCACGGTCAAACAACTGCAGAGCAAAATACCACATTAATAAATTAATAAAATAGTATTATTCTTTTGCATGTTTCTGATTTAATTATGTCTGTGCTGTATGGAAAAATGTTATTACCAGAAGGTCAGAGGTGCCATTGTAGCTGCAGATTTCAAACTCCTAGCCAAGAAGGCATTAAATGTCCATTCGGCTGCGAGCGTCGCTCTCGGCAAGTGCTCCATACCAGCCCAGTCCGATAAGTAAGATAAGTATAACTGAAAAATATTACAAATTATTTGATACCTAATAAATATCTTCTTCAATATACACACCATTTCATCGAAACGGTGGACAGATAAGTTCAAGTACCACACTATTCTATCCTAACACACATCTCTTGCCTCGTTTACATTCATACATATCCTTAAGGATACTCTAAAATTATTACAACTACGAACAAAGCCTTTCATTGAAATTTAGTTAACCTGGTTGTACTATGATTTCATGAACCTGTACCTGAAGACCTCGAGACTGATGGAATTATAACAAGCGGCAATTCAATAAGGTATGTCAGTGGAAGATGGTAGGCATGAAGAAGTGCCTACACACCAGCTGTTCGATAATGCTCTCGGTGTGTGCCTCTAAACCTTAATGGGGTGTTGTCAAAAATGCCATTGTCAGACAACCGTTTAGGCAAACAGGGCCATCAGGCATATACTGTTTCGGAACATTTGTCGCACGAGTTTTAGATCTAGCTTGTAACAGTCTGTTGCAGTTGTGAATGCGGTGATTGTCAGGAGGCCCTTGATATGCAGTCTCCTATGTAGGGAATGAGTAGGAGAGGCTTCTGATAGACACGAGATGTTGGGTGCCATCGGTCCGAGCGATAGTGGGGCTCGGTCTTTAAGCAAGAACTTATCACATGCTAATCTGTATTGTATACTATGTGTGCATATCCAAAAGTTAGTAATTTGTATTTATATTGTATCATATTTCAAATCCCGTAATGCGATGCTTCCGTTCGGGGATAAATAAACCGTCAAATTAGGTCATGGATTAAATTAGTATTTTTTGTTCACAACTTAGTATCCTTGTATCTCTAGACAATTATGACAATTCTTATCGGCCAAAATAATAATACTAACTTCTGGGAAAAAATTATTAACAAAAGACTTTTTCACGTCTACTTTCATACGTGAGGGAATAGAATCGTTACAAACCGTCCCTCTGTCTCGTGCCTTCTGCATTCATTTTGTAAATCTATCACAATTCACATCCATAGATGACCAAATACATAAATACTTTTTGTTGATTTCTATCAATCAAACTTGTACCCACTCTACATATCCTTAGGTCTATATTCCTTACTCAGTCATACATTGTCGTCTCATTTCTTCATTGTATAAAAAACAATTCCTTGGCATTTGCTATTAGGTTAGTTAGATGAATAGAAATTAGATTACCTTGTAAACCTCATCTAATGTATTGTCAAACGTGGCTACAACTTTCTGGAAGAACTGCCTACATATAGAGTTTTCCTCTTCAACAATCAGGGCAGTTTGGGTATGACGGACAAACCGCGCCCTTATACGCACTGCAATTGATAATCCATCTCGTAACTCGCTGATCAACTGGAAAATAATAAAAAATATGTGAGATCATATACATTGTATTTAGTATTGAATATAGGTGTCTCTCATGTTATGAAAACTATCCCTATCGGCTGTCGTTCTCTACCATTGTCTACCAGACACTTTGTTTACATAGTCAGATTTTTTATCTGTAGACTATGTATACATCTTTGTTTTTCTCTTGATCTCCATTCAAGCACTCATTTTAGTCTTCTCATGTATAGGTTTATATACATGAGAAGACTTCAGTTCCTTAATATTATTGTTTCAAATCCATATGTGTGATATGACACACCCCTGCTTGATATCATTTATAATATTGAACCAGGCATATGTACCATTTATTATTATTATACACTGGCAAAGTATTTTGTGAACCAGGAGGCAATAGTCCCAACTATCCGACTCCTCACTCCATACTTTGTAAATATATTCCATATCTCTTATATCCACTCGATCCTTTGGATAATATAAATGCATACTGCTAAAAAAATAATAACTCACTTGTTTAACAGAAAGAACTGAAGGTTTGTCAGGTTTAGTTTCTAATTTTAACAGCAGAAATTCATGAATGTTCTCCATAGGCAGTGCTGATAGTAAAAGAAACAGACTCCTGTACGAAGGTAGCTGCATTTCCATTGTTTCCTTCGACCAAGATCCGAATCTAAAAGATGAATAAAATTATACTCAATGAACTAAGGGTTTCAAATTAGAGCTAGAGAGTTGTTGCGTAATAATAAAAAAACTAAGAAAGGTGGACGAAAAAAGGAGATGTAAAATCATTCAACTATCTAGTTACGAGAAGCATTGTTTTTTTTTTGTCAATATTCTCGCTGGCCATACCATCTTGTGAGTAAAATAACAATAATTATCAAATTAATTCATTCATAACATTTAGGTTATTTAAATTAGAAATTTCAATCGTGGTATTGAAATTCCTAATTCCAATTGAGTAATGATATTTTGAAATATCTCTTACCGTCTCAGATCCAAATATTCTTTTTTTAACTCTGAAATATCCACTTCACAGCGCGAATGTCTTTCATATTCAAAATCCTCATCAGAATTATCATCATGCTCATCTTCATTCAAGTCAGCTGTGTTGGAATCGTTGGGGTCTTCATCCAACTGCGATTCATCAGACTTATCCTAAGAGGTAAGCATGTTCAAATAAAATATCATAAGAACATAAAATATACAGTAATAGTAATATGTATTTTACTTTGTTAATTAAAATTCAATTACTACTCAAAATATTTGCATGAATACAAATGAATTCAATCAAACTGCGGTTTTTGCATTACGATCAAGGCTTATACCGCAAGAATCAGGAAATTTAGCCATCACAGTCAACATAATAGCTAACTGGAAGACAATGGCCAAGGACAGGAGCAAAAGTTGAAGGAGGCCAAGGTTCGATTTGGGCTGTAGCGTCATTAAAGAAGTCAACATAACAAGTTCAAGACACCATTGCATGGATGCAATGACTAAAGGTGAATTTGTTTTATCTTCGCTCATTATAAAATTATGCTTAGAAAAAATATTACAATAAGTACAGTGTCCAATTCACTTGTGTAAAAGTAAGCTTGCAGAGTGTGATAGAGAAAATTGATATTCCTACGCTTTTGATGTGATAATTAATTAAAAATTGTATGTATATGTCTGACCATTTTGAACACTGCAAAATGATTACCTCAACTTTTTCCAACGTCATTCGTGTCTTTTTCAATACAACCAAATGTAGTTTCTGAAGGAAGTAGAGTGCTCTGCGTATACCACGAATTTTCAGCATTTTTTCTATGTATTCTCTGTAAACATTTTTAAATATCAAAATTTACTCAAAAAAGACAAACACTTGACAAGTAATAAAATATAATGAGTCATTTGTAATCAGACATCTATGAATGACCATGCAGATCAGAAACATGTTTTGTATAATATTATAACCAGTTTTTTTACCAGAATTATTTATTACGCATGTTGCTCATGCTCAGACAGCCACTCTTGGCAAATGTGATCATGTGAGGTAGTCTTATTACCTGAGATTACCAGTTTGGAAACTGACAGTTGCATTGTTATGTTTGTATAAAAATATTTTTTCAAAGTAATGATTCGAAAATAAATAATAACTACTTCACTGGGTTGTGTGAAATGATAAATATTAGTGACAATACAATACTACACCACACCGTTTCTCCGTAGGGGTAGGCAGAGAATCGAGCACCACACCACTCTATCCTGGCATACAACTGGCATAATACTTCATCCACGTTCATACATTTCCTCATGTATACTCTGAGGACAGAGCCATCCACCAATATTTGGTTGATCTGAACATGCCATGTTTTCCTTGGGGGACCCTTGTATTTTGTACCTTCTACATTTGCATCATAGATCTTCCGTACTAGCCTCTCTGCACCCATTCGCTCTACATGTCCAAACCATCTCAATACATTTTTCTTTATTTTATTAATCACGCTCGTCCCTGCTTCACATACATTCTTTATATCTGTGTTTCTAACTCTGTCATACATCGTTTTACCACAGATTCTTCTAAGAGATCTCATCTCTATAGCATTTATTCTACTTCCGTTCTTCTTCTGCCAGGTTCAAGCTTCGCTTCCATACATCGACGTTGGCACCAACACTCCGTTATGTACTGCCATTCGGGCACTCATAGATAGTTTTTTGTTTGTTTATTAGTGACAATACATGCTTTTATGCAATTAAGATACATTTCATATTCCAATAAAATATTTAAGATTGTTTTAAATGGTGCCTCAACAAAATTGTCAAGAAAACAAACATAAATCAATAGACATAAAATACATACATACATTTTATCATTTCTTAATAAGGGTAAGTAAATACATCTCAAACAGCCAACATTCATTAAGTTTATGATTGTTACTTTTAATTGCCATTTATTTGTGATATTTTCTTATTTTACTCACTCTCACTCTGTGTCTTTCTACACAATCGATCATATTCTTACTGCATTTATTCTGCTTTCAACCTTTTTCTGCTAAGTTAACATTCTGTTGCCGTAGAGTTGAGGTAAGTATCAAGACTCCATTGTGTATTGCTAACTGCAATTCCTTTAACAGCACTTTATTTCCGATTATTGAGTGCATGCTGCAGTTAACCCTATTATCCACAACCACTATTCTATCAACACCTTCAACTGATCTACCTTTAAAATTATTGAAATCTTAATAAAAAAAATATCTTTACCTATATGGTGATGTTTGATTTGGATAAAACAATCTCAATTTGGTTACGTCGGCAAGGTTTCCAAGCTCATAGACGTTAAATAATTTATAGCTCGGTTTATCATCAATCGGCTCATTCACTGATGACACAAACCCACTCTCGTTAGAGTTCACACTGCCGGCCGAAGAATCTGCACTCTCGTACGGAGACTTTGGAATGTTATCGTAATTTGGTACAATTTCATTGCTTGTTTTTTCTTTATCCTGTTCACAATCCTTGTTTACATTCAGGAAGTTCATGTGCTCAGAACTGTTGGAAACATCGCTCGTCCTGGGATTGCCTTCGTCCGTGTACATCGCGTCTGATGACTGTATTTTTGTTATCTCTATGTGGACATTCAAAGGTTGCTTGGAGTCAGTCTCATCATCAGATTGTGGATTGGATGGTTTTTCGTTGACGGTGCTGGTGCTATCATTTTCATTTGAGCTGCTTGTATCCGTGGTGCTGCATTGGTTGATGTTGAACTTAACTCTGCACTGCTTTCCTTCACCGCAACTTATAACACTGGAAACAAAATGTTAATTATAAACTCAGAAATGTTTAAACAACTTTAACTCCAAAGCATACCCTGCTACAAGTAAAGGTATCTCACACTTACTTCACAAACACTTTATTCCCCCTTTTCTAGTACCAAACTATTTTTCATTGTGTGTATACCAATCGATACTTTTAAAATTACTTGAGGTCCGCCAATACAGACCCCTATCTTATTTGAAGATTTAATGTAGGGAATGATGAAGATGAAGGAAGGAAGGAATTACACGGGTTTTTAAGATATTATGGAGTCTATGTCATTATGGAGAAGGCTTACACACATGAGACACCACAAAACCATCATCTATTTAGATCTGTAGTATTCAATGCAGCTACACATATGAATGGTGTGTAACGATAAGAGGAAAGAAAACTTGTTATTCATTTCTAGTCATGAAACATGGGCAAATCATGCCATCTAATGGGCAGGATACTTGACTAATCCATTGAAGGTTGCGAGTTTGAATCCTGTCAGAGTATTTAAAATGCATGTTTTGATTATAATTTTAAACAAATATCTATGAAAAAAAAAAAACTTTGTAATGTTTTTTCTTTGTCATAATCACAAATATTTAAAAAAAATACATGTTTCGGTCAAAATCATTGACTATTAACTTGGTTATATAGAAAAATGACGATTTTTAATAAATAAATGTGGTTATGACAAATAAAAATCAATGCAGTGTTTTAATAACAATAGATAATCACAAAGTTATGGAAGAAAATGTGAAATGAAAAAATACATTATAAACATTCACTGAACGGGCAAAGAATTGTTGATTTTGAATCCCCTTGATGCAATATCATCAATCGGTATTTTATACAGTAAAACCTGTATAAACCGGAATCGCATGGTCACGCAAAATTTTACAGCTTGAATGAGTTTCCACTTTACCCAGGGCAAATATCAGTGAAAAGTTTTATATATA
>JAPMAF010000868.1:0-12550 GCA_026537445.1 Silvatares holzenthali
TATACACACATATATACTCTTCTCTTATGCTCCAGCAACTGAAGATTATTTGTTAGTGCTGGATCACTGATCAGGCGGATGGCGTGCCTTTAGATGGAGTCAAGAAGATTCTTCAGGTAAACTACCATATTTCTATCTATCGCATATTTCGTTGGTGCACCCACATTTTAAAAGGCTTCCATTCTTTTCATACATTGTGGCTTGAGTGAGAATCTACGATTACACACCGTGTAAAGCACAGAAAATACCTCACTATACTCATCTTGGTGGTTAGAGTGAGATGTCTATTTGTCAGTATGGAATAGTGAAGCAGAATCTTGCCATTTACATATTTATAAAAGAATTATAAATATTAAACGAGCGGTGTTTTATTCTGTCTACTGTTATCGAAAAACTACGCAACATTATGTAGATTATTAAAAGTATATATTTGAATTATCCAAACCAAAGATAGGTGTATAAATGCAATCAGGATCATTGACACGATGTATAACGATCGTCTTCTTTAAAATATACGTATTTAAAAAAAATAAATTACAATAAATATCGCTTTTTATTAAGTAATTGTGTTCAAACGACTCTTTTCAACCCGTTAGCGTCAGCTTTAACGGTGAGAAAGGTTAGGAGGTGTTATTAAATTCTTAAATTCGGCGGCCGTCGAATTAATTCGATAATCGTCCGGGAAGCTAATAGAAATATTATTTCGAAAGTTCCGAGCGGAATGTTCGATACTAGAAGGTGAATAATGAATACGAGTACCGCATGAATACGAATGTACGAGAGCTGCTGTTTTAGAATACGAAATAGGCATGTATGATAGCATGTGCGGCAGAGCAAAGTAGCCCACAGGTATGGTGCAACATAAATCATAATAGTTTCTATTTGCGCTACGGCCAGAGATGGCTCTCGGAGAAAAATACACGACAATTTCACCCCTTCTAAAGGCTCGACCACGCTTATCCAGCTACTGTTTAATCATGAGCGTATAGCGCATATAACCTAGACTGTTGGGTGATTTATAACAGTTCTGATACAAATACATTCTCTCAACGTAATACGAGTAACTCTGAATTTTCAGTGTTTACTGCGATGCAGAAATACGCGAAAATGTAATACACTGTATTTAACGATCTATATATTCAGCTGAATGAATTACTGTGTAGTTTGATACTATTCAGTTCACGTGCATTTTTATGGCCCCATTGAAAGAAACAACACTCTCCATCATGCGCCTTGAATTACTGTCTATTATGAGTACGTAACTATATTCTGACTCCAAAATTTGATAAAATGTTACAGTTATGCAATATAAATTAGATGCGATTATAAGAGAATATGATTTCCATGCATGTTAACGAGGTGTGGGAGCTTTCATAATTGCTTAAGTAAATTGTTTTATAGAAGAAATATCTGGTGCGAATTCCAGTTTCAAGTATGCAAAGGTATCTAAAGTACATTTAGCAGCAGTGTTATTTATTTTTCGTCGCAACTAATGACGCACTACAATTCCCAACAGAATCTCTATGTACAAATTTATCTTAGAGATCGCCACCTTTATCAGAGACTGATAAGAAAAAAGAAGCAATAAAAGGCAATCGGATTCCTAATTTTTAATGCTATATTGGAAATCGATGACTCAAACCCCCTAGTAGTAAATTGCGATAGTTAAAAAGTGTCTCAATAAATTTGAACGAAAACAATTATAGCAAAACAGGTCTCCTTAATATTGAAAAGTGATTTAATAAATCATCTCATTAATTGAGAAATAAAAATGAAGGAAAGGAGATGCGATCGTGTCATTGCGTTTTGGTCTAACCTGCGTGAAATGGGAGAAGGGACTGGAGCTGCCTCTGTCGGGGGCCCAGCACGCGGAGCTGGTGAGGCATGTACCGGAGAACAGAATGTGTATTAGGAGCATGAACAATGAGTGACCATTATCACGTATTCGGAACAACAACGTAGGCGTCCGGTACAACTGATGCAGAGTCCACGGCCCATTGTTCTAGCGCCGGTAGACAAATGGTACACTGCTACATTATTACCATATTTCAAAAGCTTTTCCGATCGCTGATCATAATGGACGAATAATCACACGGCACGGAGAGGAGTACCGGCCATGGTCGCCGGTACTAAGCAGGCAGATGCCAGTTGCCAGGTGCCAGATGTCAGCTAACCGACTATTGCAGACTCAATTCTAATGTGGTGCTGCTAACACAATCGACAATAGTATACGTGAGGTAGTTCCATGCATCTAGAATCTTCGGCAAACGGCAAACCTCTGGAAGATTCTAGAGGTAGTTCACCTACCTCAGAGAATATAATATTTTCACCTCAACAATCCATTCTAGAAAAGTTTTCACTCTCGCCTATATAAAGAGTTACGTAACGCAATATGTCAGAGTTAAATCATCAAATTCCTACCAACTTAAACTGTTTCTCTGTCGCTCGGCTATTCGATTCGCTCAACGTCTCTTCGGAAACCGTTCCCTCGACCGCGTAATATTTCAATGCGACACATTTACCATCACTACACACTGTCATCTATACACTGTGTATTCGGAGAATAAAGAACATCGGAAATTACGTCTACTCTTATCATTTATATTAGCAGGGCAACCGCACCCGCTAAACTAATATATAATTTACAGGGATTTAGTTTCTCGATACCTGGATTATTTATAAGCGTCTTAAACAGCTTATCCTTTTCTGAATTCCTCTTCTATAGGAGAACGGTAACCATCATAATTTCCAAACCAGAACCTCAAATTCTTTAATTACGAAGTTATTTTCCTACTGATACTCTTCCTAGTAAATTCTTTTGCTAGAGTAGTCGTATTTATATATTGGATTATATCGTGATTGCTTTATGGTAATTCTTCCACACACGATTTTTTGACATTTTCACAGCACTATGTATGTCAAGAATAAAGAACTTTGGGAATTACATCTGTTACCAGTTACGATCCGTAGGACAAGGTCCTACAACTGGAAAGATAGAGAAATTCATAGATATCGCCGTTTCAATTACTACACGTAGGAGAAAGAGAAATTATTATCTACGCCAAATTGAAACGAAAGTTTTCAGCTGACCTTTATAGCGGTCACCATAAATCTCCATGCAAATTAAAGCGTAATAAAAATGTTGTTCTAATTCAGGTACGTTATTATGTTCCCAGTACACGTTTTTGTTCATTACACTTTCTTTCGGATGCAAAAAACGCTGGCGAACCTTTTGTACGAGAAACTGAGTGCACCGCGCTGGTTGAAAAAGCTCGGCCAAATTCAATTTGCTCGCAGATGAAAAACAAACAAAATATATTAGATAATCTTATCATAAAACATTGCATTTTTTTTTCAACAGGCAATTTAAAAATAATCAATGTTAAAATAAAAGCAACTAGTGCATTCGTAAGAAGGTGTAAAAATAAAAATTAATTCATACGGGCTCAGAGGTAATGTCAGGAAAACACGAAATGAAGGTTCGTTACATTAATAGAAATTCAAATTATGTATATTTAAAATTATGTATATTTAAAATTATGTATATTTAAAATTTGTAACTTTCGCATAGAATATTAGACATTTGTGTCGGCCTCGTGGTCGAGTGGTTAAAAGGCACTTGACTGAAGCGTTAGAAGAACGCTGGAGGTATATATACATAAAATGCATTTTCAATCTCTCCTCCGACTCCTACACAGCTTATATATGTGCAGTTGTACAGTATGTTACAGACCCAGATGGATGGTGGTGTCATGGTGTCTTATGTGTAGTATAAGATTTAGAATAGGTGACCTTTGACAACTTGGTCATAAACTTCATTTCAAATAATCAAATTTCTGACACTCGATTATTACATTCTATTAACATTATGGACAAAGAAGAATACCGATGTTACTTAAAGAGAGAACGTAAAAATATAGTATGATGGTCACAATAGTCTGCTAGAAGATATTGAATCATTATCAAATTTACATGAATTTCATGAGAAGGGCTGGTTATATATAGATGAGAAGCGTGAACGTAGTTTATGCTAATTGAATCTAAGAAAACAAGGACGAAGCTATAACATAAGCTACAACCAGCATTAGTTCACAATATTATTTTATTTGAATATTCGCAGTTTTGTAAATTATATCACAATATACGTCGGATTTATTAATAATTACTTAGTGAAAATTCATTTTAATAAATACACTTTTGTCTAATTCTACTATTATTACTTACTTAAAGAAGTAAGTCCTCGATATTGAGCCGCGAAAGGCCCGAAACGTGTCGAATTCTCCAAACAAATAAGTGAAGTTAGACAAAGAAAGCAAAGCGATCTTTTTTCAGACTGCAATATTTTAAAGAACACAGTTTACACGAAACATATAAATTACAGTGTTTATACGAAAAAATCAATAATGATTGCAGAATAAAATATTGTCGAATCATATCCGTAACGACATATGTATTACTGTAAACTTTACACAAAAGGTAAATACTGATTAATAGAAAAGCCTAGAGTAGTGAATGATGCAACTGCCATATCTGAACACGTACTCTGTAGATTTATGATATATTCTTGGTGAAATAACCACAAAACCTGATAAATCAGAGCGGCATCAATCATCGCTTTCCTTGGCTTTTGATAGTGAACGAGTAACAACTTCCGACGTCGGATTTAACGACCTGAGTTCCAAGAGGAAATTCAAACTTTTTCCGTAAGTCGTTAAGGCATGACCAGAATTGGCGAGCAGCGAGAGTGACTCCCTTCACATGTGCGCTCCGAGTAACTGACCGCCACCGCCATCATCATAAAACAGAAACTAGACCTAAACTGGTTTTTCTAAATGAAATTCGTTCAGAGTACTACTGTAGTACGAGAAATGCCGTACAAACAATGCAAGCAAAAAATGTTAGAACTCTAAATAAATACGACAATATTGCAGTTTTGTATGGTACTTTGAAGCATTGGTACACGCAGAATAATCGGGTAAAATAATTTTATTAATTGTCTATCAAGTTTTTATGAAAAATAGAGGTATACAACATTGAAAGTGAGGTACTATATATTAATATACCATTTTTAAACTAATGTAAGCTTATCTCGTAGAAATAGATATAAAATTATACACGAGCTGAGATTTGAACACCAATTCTTACCTGTAGGTAGACTTGTGTGGCACGTATCTCTCGAGCATTATATCACTTTAAAAATATGCATCATTATTATCATCATTATAAACTCGACAGCCCTGAGCGGGCTTTGGCTGAATCAAGGAATCTTTACTCCGTTCTATCCATAGCTACTTTTTTCATCGTCTTCGGTCCAGCCCCGCTGAATCCATGTTAACCGACCATCCACCATGCATGCAGGAAAATAATATTGTCTTATTTTGGACATGTGACCAGAAGCCGTAGAGACAATCTGAAGAAGTTGATGGTAATCGGGAATGGGAAAGGCCGACGACCTAAGGATCTCCGCCAAGAACCAGATCGAGAAGGAAGAAGGTGATCAGAGTTGTAGATATATCAACGATCACGACACTCTGAGATGAGCAGATAGCTGAGGATTCGGTCATTTACATTATCATAATTGCAAAATTCATAATGTACCGTTTAGAAAAGTTTTTTAAGATATATTCAATTTGGCAACGCAATTGGTCCATTCTACTAATGTTGACAAACTCTAAGAGGATAGAACGGAATGAAGAGGAAAGCAGGGATTGCCATGATTATCATGGATTCACTTGCATATTATTAAAAATAAATTTATTTATAATGATTCATTTTAATGATTGTAAATATGCTCATTATAAATGCTTTGAAACATGATAATGTAACCTGTAATAATTTACCTCGCTTTCAATTCGTATATCAATAAAGTTTTTATTGCGAACTGTAAATTGAATTTATTTGGTAATCCACGTTGAGCATTGACAATTCCCACGACGATGATTCGTCCGCACTCCTTCCTACGTGCGACCTTTTTTTAAAAATTATAAATCAATGCGAAAACGTTTAGTTCCAAGTCCTCGTTAAATTTTTATCGATTCACTGAATTGTAATTTATCTCTGAAATCATGAATGATGAATCCAAAACGATCAGTTGTAAAATTTATGATAAATGTATCACGAGCGCGATTTCGTGTCCCGCAACGCAAATTAAAAATCAGACAACTTGTTATGTTGAATGATGGCCTATGAAAAGGTCGTTGACTAACTGTTCTGTTTTCTATTTTCTAAACTGCATTAAAATACAGGGCATTGGCGTATTAACTTTCATGAATAATCGTCACTATTAGTCTTCACATTTTACTGAAAAATATATTTTACCATCAAAACTATAATATATTCGTACAGAGAATACTAATATCTCAATATGTAGCTATTACGTGTACAAAGTAACAGTATGAACAAATAAAGTGTTGTTATTTACGAAAGAAAAACTAGTACTCTTCAGAATATTACCAAAATATATGATCGTTGATCTCGTTGATCTAATAAATATAGGGTAACGGACTTTGATAAGTCAAAAGACAGAGAAACTCCAACAAAATGACGAAAGAACTTTATTATACGACCGAAAAATAAAATGTGTATTAGTTCTGCAGAAGCAGAAAAAATATTTCAAGATAAGATAAAAAATTAACACTTTTGCATGT
Source organism: Silvatares holzenthali (assembly GCA_026537445.1). Classification (NCBI taxonomy): domain Eukaryota; kingdom Metazoa; phylum Arthropoda; class Insecta; order Trichoptera; family Pisuliidae; genus Silvatares; species Silvatares holzenthali. The sequence goes on from JAPMAF010000868.1 coordinate 6,648, forward strand.
TATTTAATAATTAATACGTTCTCGCCAACTTTCTAAACAAAACGAGAAATTGACTGTTCTCTGCTTGGTTATTCAATGCAACATTTTCTTAATTATTAGGCAATACTACACACCTTCATTTTCACACCAGTAATGAAGTAAAAAGTATGAATTGTCGAAAATGCTATCCAAATACTTTCTTTTTGAACAACGCTTTTATCTGTTCCGCCTCATTTGCTTAATTTACGTCTATTGTAGTACACCTTTTAATTATGACTACGTACACAAGCTAAAATAATGTAAAATGATTGGAACTGAAATTTATCACAACTGTTGTATTGTAAATAAACCGAAAACTCTAACATTTCTCTTCCTGTTGTAACATTGATAGAAGCTCAGAAGAAATATCAGATGCTGGCCGTCAACATACACTCGTATGATATAAGGATATAAACATTAACATCAATTTTCAAAACACATTTAAACGTGTTTTAAAACACCCGGCTGAACTTATCACGATGACAAAAAGACTGAAAACAATAATTTTCACAACAATGTATATTAAGACTTAAAATGCAGTTCCATCATTTTAAATGTAAATCTGCAAACGCATAAGGTGCATGATACGTGGACAGTATAAATAATCACTCTCGTTCCTTTCTTAGACATTATTGTCCCGGTGGATGATACCCTCTTGTTCAGTTTTTTTTCTGCAGAAGAATCTAAATAAATCCACAACAATAATCAGGTTCTTTGAGAAACTATGCGAGCCATAACAACGTATTTAGTAGCTGCCAACCCGATAAGGAGATGCGAAGAGAAGTCGATATCTCTCCGCGGACTGTTAATTATTTTCATTAATTATATTGCACGTAAAAACAAGTAAAAATTAGAAATCGCTTTGGGAATATGCCAGCGAATAAATATCTCATTCTGTCAATTATAAAACTAGTACAACTGGAACAAACGTGACGACTGTATGTGAAATAGTATGAAGCGTAAAATATAATACCTTAAAGCAGTTGATTAGTTTACACACTTAGAAATGGGCTACATTTGATGGAAGTCAGAAAATAGTAGATCGATCGTGATGTTAATTGACACGATGAAGAAGAACCAATATCAAAAACAGATGAGGGAAAGCAGGTTGTAATGGACGTGTTTATGATAAGACGATCAAAAGTGGAAAGGCCAAACGAGAAATTACGCTCAAGAATAAATAAATCTCGTCTTGACATTGGAATATCGACCGGACGAGCTGATAAGATCGATGAATTTTAAAAGACAAGATGGAAAATATTTTGGCGATCGGATTTTAGATAATTCCACACTCGGTTGGAGGAAAATAATTGCGATATGACAAAGTGTCAGAATAAAAGATAAAACACAAATAAATTGAAGATTGAGGTGTGATGAACCGTCAGCACTCGAAAATAAACCTCAATCTGCCTAAAACGAGGATGCGATAGCGCATCTTTGTAAAGAAAAAATAAAAATAATTTTACGTGAAAGGATTTCCGAATCGGACGTGGATGTAATTTCGTATTCAAATAATCCTACTACAAAGTTGTTATGTTAATAATATCAGAATAATAACATAGATAAGTGAAGAGCACTGCTGTAAACGTGCCGAGATGTTGTTATGTATCAGAATAATCACGGTGCGAAATCAATCAGTCACGCGACCAGCGTATCTCTACTTTCCATCTGCTCGACCATACATAGCGCGGCCAGCTCTAAAGGTGAAAATCCCACGAAAAAAAACATGCATACACACATACACACACATCTCGCAGCTCACATCTCGCGTAAGTTGGATAATGTCGGTTAGCGAACGATGTCTGTGACCGATTATCACAAAAGCGAAAGTGTTCGACCGTACGAAAAGCGCCTTATGTCAATTAGCTGGAGGGGCAGCCGTAAGTCATCGAGATCGACGGCTTTCTTTTGCCTTTTGCTATCCGACCAGTTGTTGGCCGCACCGTATGTTGCGTTTCGCCATTCCGAGCCGCTCAGCTGTTGTGTGTGATAAGCGGCAACGGTACAGCGGGCGATCGCGATCGCGAACTCGAATTGATTATTCAAATAGCAAATTGTCGGGGTCGCTAAACCACGCGGGGTTAGCGCTAACGTGTGGAACCACAGCCTGTTGCGGCGGTTATCACAGCTTTCTCCATAACGAAATCTCTGACAGTTCAAATCATTCAAATCAAATATACCAAACCATTCTGGTAGAATCAAAAACTTTTCACAAACTATTAACTGAACAAAATTGCCAGAAAAAGATTTAGAAACAGTGTAATCATGTAGCCTTTAAGGCGATTTAATTATGTATTCTACTCTCCTTAGATTTTTAAATTGTTATTCTTATTATTATTAATATTATTATTAACGCGGATAACTTACATAGCGCTATTTTCGTGGGAATATCACTTAAAATTTGCTGCACTTTTTTGCTCTTCAGGGAACGATATTTTAAAAAATCACCTCTAAATATCAGTCTCAGACGGACTGTTTCACACCGACGCCGGTTGAGCGTTCCAGACCTTCGGCCCCGTCTCCGAGAATACTCGCTCAGCGAAGTTCGTTCTATGGTCTCTTTTTGGCTCCGTTACCCTTCCTATAACTGTAGAGGAAGCCGATCTGAACGTGCGTTGCCGATCGTTTAGAAAATCAGGAACACACAGGTCTTTGAAATACAGTGGGGGCACGTCATGCATGCAATTGTATATCAACCAGCACACCTTATACAACATTGTTATTTATTAGATGGATATGTATCTAAATATCAATACAATACAGCTACATTCTGATTCTAAAGGGTTCTTACCTTTCAGAATTGATTTTTATAAATGAAAAGAAAATCATCGAATGATCTATGCATAATCTATGTATCTATGTATAAAAGTGGATATACTTATTAATCCGATTTTGAAGGCACCCAAATCATACCGTACCAAAAGTTGTAGTTGGTAAAATCAACTAAGCAACAATAACAAAGTAGCATGCTTATTCTTCGCTTGTACTCTAAATAGAATTACATAAAGTAACGACTTTTGTTGAATTTTCTGCGTAAGGAACTAAAAGTCAAACACCATAGCTTTGAATGTCATTGAGAAACAACAATGTCATTAAAATTCCTTCGATAAGAGTCATTTTACATGACTATTTCCTAAAAAAACAACGAGAAACTACTACAAATCTATAATTCATTAATTCGGCTGCAAATTTGTGGCAATCCATTTTCACAAATTAATATTAATATATTTGTTTTTTCTTTGTCAATATACCACGTGAATTGTCTTCAGGTACTAATCAGAATAACATAAAAAAGCACGAAAACCATACGATACAATTAATTCTTAAAGATGCTCAGTTAGAACGAAATGCGTTGAACTCATTTAAACTTGATATATTGACAAAGAAAATGGGTATATTGACAAAGTCGTATATCAAAGTCGTATAGTGACAAAGAAAAAACAAATAGATTAATATTAATGTGTACTACGTGGACATGGCAGAGGAGGAATGAAAGTAGAATTAATGCTGTTGAGATGATATGTCATAGAAGAATGTGTGGTAAAACAGTATATAACAGAGTTACGAATTCAGATATTAAGGAAAAAAATGTGGAGCGGGTACTAGCGTTATTGATAAAATGAAGGGAAATTATTTGAGATGGTTTGGGCATGTTGAACGAATGAATACCGAAAGATTAGTACGAAATATTTACGATGCGAATGTAGAAGGTATGCGACAGAAAAGCCGCCCAAGAAAATCATGGCATAAACAGATTAATCATCGATGGCTATGTTCGTAGTCGTAATAATCGCAGAGTATGCATGAGGAGATGTATGATTGTGGATGAGGCAAGAGATGTATGCCAAAGAGTGGTGGTTGTATTGAACTACAAATCTGTAAATATTTTTCGACAAAACAATCTCAAACTTTTGAAATTCTATTTGACCATGGATGCCTAATGCGCCAAAGAATAACAGTTGCATACATTTAATACGCGATTGTTCTTTAATAACGTATCGTCTCGTATTATTTGAGTCGCACTAGCAGCGACCAGATAATGTGTGCGCTGTTGTATTATTTATGTTAGATGTTTAACTTTTTCCAAGCCAAGGCAGCTGTCCCCTTGACGTACACGTACAAGGTACGAGACACGACGGAAGAGTGCGACAAACGACTCTCGCAGTTACGGCGGTGATCGAGCGATTGACACATGAAAAGCTATCACTAGCCAACATGTTGGAAGCAGATCTCATAAAATACAGAACAACGCGTACTCGGTACACCGGCACACAACGGCTCGCTGTTGCACCATCGGCATTCGCGGAAATATCGTTTCGGATCGAATGAAGTGTTGCAAAATTCCTAGTAATGATTGTAATAAAATTCTGAATGTAATAAAGAATTCGAATAAAAATAAATGATCGACTGCATTGTATTCTTATTTACCGTACAAAAAATATGTACAGTAATGAAAATATATTAGGAGAGCAAATTCTCTTTACCAAATGAGAAAAATCCTAATGAAAACGTATGTAAACAAAATAGTAATTTTTTTTTAAACTTAGTTATGTATACTTATCATTCTATAGCTGCCTAAGCAACTATAGAATTCAAAGGATTGTTCAGCTTTTTATTTTACGGTAGATTGACACCTAACGTCAAGGCTTTTGTGTATAATTTAAGATTTACCATACTATGTAATGGATAATCGTCGTCATTTCTTCTATTAACAGTATCTTGAAATATATCAAAGCAGTCCTCTAACAAAGCCTTGTTGGTATTTTTTTTCGATATTGAGACTGAATTCCTAACAAGCTCTTCGCTCATAAGCCTCGCCTAACAAGCTCACTCTTCGTATTTGGATTAGGTACGTTTACATACTTTCTTTCTAGTAGATACGTGATATTCAGTCTCCAAAGGTGAGTGTAGCATTTTGTCACTTTTTCTTGTTAATAAATTTATTTTACGTTTCCTTTATCACAACTTTAATATTATTATTTAGACTTGTTTCCGTCATTAACTGACCATTTTCACGAATGTTTTTGAATTGCATTCTCTTAATAAATTTATATCACTCATGTATTATACATACGTGTACACAACAACCAGAATTAAAACTGTCAAATAAAGCTAAAGTTCCACATGTTACAAGCTATAAATATGTTACTATATATGAATTCAACAAATCATCGAATTAATAGAATAAAAAATGTCAGAAAGGGCAAAAAATATATTTATAGTATACTTATTTGCGCCCATCAAATAAAGAAACTCGAGTTTAATCACTTAACGTTTTAATACACTGCAAATAATTGATTAGGCTTGGCGCACTTGCAGTGAGAGCAAAAAAGACGATCGATTAATATGAATGGCATCCGAATCAGATTAATTGTGTTATAACAGATAGGAAGTGAAAGGAAATGAACGGACTTTCGTTAACGCATGCGAAATGTTAAGACAAATTTATAATTTGCGGCAGTAACAATTCGTTAGATCGTTAAAAGCACAACGGACTAAGATTGATGACTCACTAGACAACTGTTCAGGAGGAATCAGTGACCGCTGACCACTACCGAGACACCTATAGCTGTGTAGCACATTATTGGCTGGACTCCAACATCTCGCACATGATACATCGCGTTGTTCTCCGCTGATGTTGAAAAGGACACTTGCTGTAAAGTCACTGTGACAGATGAGCGTCGGAGTTTTACATGCATCAACGATTTGTTAGATATACGTAATCGAGAATTCTAGACATGAGTGCAGCTTTTGATACCGTCGACCATGAAATTCTTTTAGGCAAATTAGAATTGAACTTCGGCATCAAAGGTGATGTTCTTAGGTGGCTAAGGTCATATCTAACCGATAGAATTTCTTCTGTCCATTTTAACGGCACTATATCA
>JAPMAF010000869.1:0-12550 GCA_026537445.1 Silvatares holzenthali
TCTATTCTCCGAGTTCATCAGTCTCGCTCTAGCACCTGCCACTTTATATCGCATCTGTGCCGCAAATCCGTGTACTCCATGTAATCCGTGTACTGTGTATATATGTATATTTATGTTTATATTTTCATATTTCACATATCGCTAAAGATTAGTTATCTATATAAAAATATATAAAAAAATAACATTTAATTACTTTTATATAAAGTAAACTTGATTGAACTGATAACGACTTTGTGTTGTGTAAACAGATTTATTTTATGTTTAGATTCTGAATTTATTGGATTCTGATTTTATCTATTTGTATTAAAGGTAGAAAGTAAAAAAGGGCTTAAGTCGATGGGGATACAATATTAATAAGATATTATAAATCCCACAGATATCTAAATAAACAAATGTCTTTAGTCATCTGCTAATAGTATTTAAGTTCATCAGACACATTGCTTCAAGTACAGGCAAAAATTTAAGAAAGTAAAGATTTTTTATCGAAAGAAGGTTTTGATTTTTTAAGTTATGTTTGATCAATTAACATTAAGTTATGTTTGAAAAGATATTTTAAGTTATGTTTGAAAAAATGTATTAAAATAATAGTAACTCCACAGGTTTTGTTCGTCCCGGATGGCGTTCGCATAGTGTAATGTGCAACCAATTATTCGATGTGAAACTATGTTCACTTCGGCTGCGAGCTGCTTTGCACGACTTAGCGCAGTTCACAGAAGGAACACTAGGTAACGCAGCTAATGCTCATGATAAAGGTAAATATATCATCATGTGTACATTCATAATTCTTATCTGCATAGCTATTGGGAAATCTCTTGGTGAATTTCTTCCACTTTGGCCAGTATAATCTGCCACTGTTATTATTATTATCATTATTAACATGGATAATTTTTATATAGCGCCGTTTATCGCCGCCATCTATGATGCAGATGTCTCGGATACTTCTCGAATACTTCTTTGGTATCGGAGAATGAAATGCTCATGTCTACAAATACACGCTTATTCTATCTCAAAAAATTGGTTGAATATTGGGCAACTATTTGGAAGACGGTAACACCAAATACACCGATAAGGAGAAGGAGAATTAGGATAACCATCAAGAATTAAATACATCATGATCAACATAACGTTATAATTTCTTTATTTTGTTCTATTACATTTTGTCACTATTATTACTATTTTTCAATATAAAATTGGCAAAAATGTTAAATAAGATATGTAAGTTTAAAGCTGTGCAGCGCTCGTGAGCTGATTTTTTTCACAAAAACAGCGCCTAATAAATTATCCATGTAATAATAATAAAATGAAGATTCTACCCCACAAATGTCATCAACAGAGACAGATTGCGGGGGCAGCAGCAAGAGATGCTTTACCACCTTAGTTCATTCTAGTTCCTTTCTGGTAGTATGCTATTTAAGGTAGTGAGCCTGTACTCGTGTAGGTTGAGAACAGTTATATTATTATCTGCTTTATTGCGATTCTCTGTACTTAGTTTGCTGCTTAAGTGAAGATGGAGTGCATAAAGGGATTTTAAGTTTTTGTCAAAATCACAACACAGTTGTTTAATGCATTCATGAAATAAGCTGTTTTTGCCATTCTGATACTTCTGTGTGTGAATGTGCAATGTTAAAGAAAGGTCAGATTAGCAAGCAAAAAATCCCTCTTGCATGGTAGGGTCTCCAAATGTTGTATCTGCAAATTTACTTATTTCCATAGAGATTAGACAAATATTATCGTAGGTATTTACAATTTTAAGATTTTCAAGTCCAAGACTTTTGAGTTATGTCGAAAAATTGGTAAATATTTTATTTTCGTAGGCTTTCACAACCAAGAGATTCGCAAGTCAAAGACGTTGAGTCTGTCTGTATAACTACACAGGATGACTTTCTATACAGAGAGACTCGTCCTGAAGATGGACACTGCAATGTGGTCCGAAACGTTGGCAAACAAAGTGTCATAACACGATAAGACTACCCAAAAGTCTGACTTGTGGTAAATATTTTGTTTACCATTTTTTTGGACCACATTGCAGTGTCCTTCTTCAGAACATATCTGATTTACACAAAGTGAAAGCAGACTTGTCCTAAGAAGAGCTCTGTAATGTTATCCGAAACATTGGTAAACAAAATGTCACAACATAATATTATAACCCAAAAGTCTTAAACTTGTGAATCTTTTCGTTGTGAAAGCCTACAACAATATTTGAATGCCAACATCAACTAAATTAAAAGGTATCATTTTCTAATGGTATATTATAAAATAACTCTGTTTAAATGGCTTCTACAATAAGATGAAGAAGTTCTTATGTAGCATAGTGTGTGAACATTAAACTAAGCTAAAATGATGTTCAGAAATTGATCACATTTTGGTGCCTCCGAAAACCAACTCCAAATCAATGGATGAAATTATTTTTTTGGTTAATGTTGACACATTATCTAATGATTTCCATTGTATTTGTTTCAGGTTTAGCCATCAAACTTCGGCCACTGGTGAAAGCATTGAGAGATGCTGACCGACTAGTCAATGATGTCATAGAAAATTTAGATGCTCTGAACTGGTCAATCGAGCTCTTGTGTCGTGCTGACGATGCCAAAGAAGACACTTCAAATAACAGCATCCCTGATGCCCTAGATCAGCTGATTGCTTGCACTAGAGCACTCACAGAAGATGTCAGACAAACAGCTTCATTCATACAAGGAAACTCAACCTTATTGTTTAAGAAATCTAAGCCTCTCCAGATCAAAGGAAACAGCGGATATGGAGAATGGGTAGAAGATTATGATTACGTTAAATTAGAATCAAGAGCATCTATAGATAAGAAACATGAAGAAATAAAGGAGTCAATGCCTCATGAGCTAAAGAAATCATTTGATAATGTGTTCAAAGAAGCACATTATTGTACAACTAGTATTCCATTGAACGATAATAACATGGTTTCCAATGATAAACAACTCGTGTTATATTATGCGAAACAGACGATTACATATTTTAATTATTTAACTACAGCTATCGATGCTTTTCTGCAAACTGTAGAGCGCAATCAGCCACCCGTTACATTCTTGGCCCATGGAAAATTTGTAGTATTAAATGCCCACAGGCTCGTTTATATTGGTGACACTGTACACAGAAACATTGAAAATGCAGAGTTGAAATCTAAAATATTATCTTGTTCGAATTCACTGTGCGACGGACTGGCTGGGACCGTAACGAAAGCGAAAAATGCCGCTCTTAACTTTCCTAGCGTTTCCGCTGTTCAAGAGATGGTAGACTCGGTTGTGGACGTGTCTAATTCTGCGAGAGAGTTGAAAATGTGCATGATACAGTCAGCGAGTCAACCGTAGCTTTTAATTTGGATATTCCAAATGCTGTGTATTAGATTATATATAAGACTGTGAACACCTTCTGGTGATGTGATGGTTATGGTGTACACCTTGTTTGGATACATTTTCTATTTTATGTCGACGTTCCATAGAACATGCGTCTGGTCAAGATCATCGCTGTATATACAAGTCAACTTTTAAAAGAATCCAATACTTCCATTGTTTGATTATCACAATATAATTTAATTAACTCTTACAATGCCCATGAGTGAGAAAACATATTGTCTAAGTCTGCTATGATATTTGTTCATATTCTAATTGTGATCATAATCTTCAGCACACAGTTCTTCCTTACTAAAATTCTATTGGAGGAAATAAGTACATTTCAGTTGCCCAATATTTTTTTGACATCATCGGAAACTTTAACCATTTTTCTATGGTGGGCATATGTCAAGCTCTAAATGGTAATTAAACTTTTGACCTCTGTAGTTTTAATAATTGCATACAAATTGGAGACAAATTTTATTTGATATTTTAGCTATTAAAGCTAATTAAAATTATCCAATTTTGACAAGTGGATTGTAAAAATTTCTTAATATAAATAAATATTTAAACCAATGTGTGACCTACCAGAAATCTTTATCCCTCTTTTTTTAACAAGAAATAACTAATACTCATCTTCTATAAGTATGTAAGTGTTACACACCAATAGATGTGAAAACCCCATAGAGAGGATTTATCAATATTGTCGTAAACAATTATGCTAATGTTACCAGAGTGAACTCGTAATTATCCCTGTATAATTCATGCATGGGCAATATAAGGGTTAATGTGTGATTCGTGTATTTAAATAGAATATACGCAGTTGTTATAATAACCTCATATTGTATATGTATATAAATTTATATTGTATAGCTAATATGACTAATTTATGCTCAAATTAAAAATGTGAAGGTTTAGTAGATATTAGAATGTGAAGCTCCATCATAGAAAGTAATGCCAAAGTACTGTTTAAGTCATCGAAGTTCCATAAGATAAGTTTAAACAGAACACCAATTGTATTTTTTGTTCATTTGAGTGACTTATTTTTGAAAACATATATTATAATGACCTTAAGCAAAGTTTTGATAATAATTGTAACATATTTCAAAAACTTGTACTCTTCTATACATACTTTTAGTTAAATTAATCATCTAATCAAAAATACCGATAATGTGTTTGAAAAAATGTTAATGTGATATGGGCAGTAGATTAATGATTGCAATTGGAACATTATTTATCGCTTCCACACATTTTGGCACAATTGATTATTTAAATACGAAATGTGCGTAAATATAAAAATATCCAATTGCATAAATACTCACATTTATATTGATATTTATTATTTCCAGCCCTTCAGACAGAATATCATTTTTATATTAACCACATAAATAGATGTTGCTGTTTACACTTGACACTTATCCAGCTGTGCATGTTGTATGGCCTTGAAGTGATATATAATTTTGGGGATGTAACGTTTTTTTTATGTAATGCTTTATATTATATTCAATATTAGTGTTGATGTTTTAACACATTGTTATCGGGAAACATCTAAACTCGTCTTTTGCATATAATTAGAGTGCGGTACAAACTGTAATTATAGTGTGGTACCTATTCGTGAGGGGTGGGAAATGTGTAAACATAGGCTTTATGAGTACTAATTATTACACATCATTTTGCTAGATGTTATATTATGTAGGGATCTACCTAAAAATTATTTGCTATGTGGTGAAAATTTGGCGGGAAAACACCTATCTAATATGTGTTAACTAAGGTGAATGAAATGATAAATAATAGTGACAATGCAATCAGACATATTTCAATGATGTATTTAAATAATCGATTTAAGATTTTGTCAAAAAGCACAGCATGGAAACATTTAAGATAAAATATGATAGTGGTTTTATCCTCATACTCCTTTCGCAAGCTGTATAGGCATGAAAACCATCTCCATGACAAAGTTTCTATGTGCATTAAGCTTTAGTAACTTTAAAATTTTTGTCACCATCTCTTTTTCTGTTTGATTTTATTAAAAACTGCTTTACACCTACAGGTCATATGAGCATGGCAGCTGGAGAATATGCTTCATTTTAGAATGGTATTTTTAATGTAAAATGTCTTCAGAAAAGTTATGTAATTATACAACACAATAACTTCCAACTGATTATGTAGTTTTACGATTTTAATAAAAATACTACTTAGATTATATGAATATAATACAATAAATCAAATGCTTTACATAATGATTTTGCAAGTTTTTATTTATATCATGTTAACAAATATCCACATTATTTATGAAAAGTTGATATAGTTACAACAGTTTAATCATAAAGACTTTTAATATTAAACCATTGCTATTTATGTCTATGCTAAGACACATCCATATTACGATACGATTGTATGTGTACACATGTAAATGTATGTAAACAATCATAAAATATTTATGCATATACAATAATCATTTGCTTAGTTCCATTAGACTACATTAGACAGCTGGCCCAATATGAAAGAGGGAACAAAATAACAACATACCAATGTTTTGTATGTACCTGAATATATGTTCAGAGTTACCATTGTTTTTTATTGAAACATCTGTTTCCCGTTTGTTATAGATGCATTCAGATTTCCATACATGTATATATGGAAATATCCATTCAATAAGCATTGTAAAAAACCTACATGCAATTTGTTTGAGATTAATATATAACATGCTCATACAATTGTGTGATGGTGTAGTGGTTAAAAGCACTTGACTAAAGCGTTGGAGGAACGCTGGAGGTCGCGGGCTCGAATTCCGCCGGAGTGAAAAAGAAATTATATACATAAAATGCATTTTTCTATTCAGATTTTAAAAATATATGTGTAAAAATATATTTCAAAATATCAAAAAATGTTTTTGAAAATATGTATTCACTCTTGACTAGAAAACAGTGCTAGATCTTGTATTGCCCTGGAGCAATACCACCGTTCAGTATTGTAAGCCACGTGAAATGGATATATCCATGTTTCGTGACTAGAACTGAATAACCAGGTTTTCAATCTTTCCTCTGACTGCTACACAGCATATACATTTGCAGTTGTACAGTATGTTTCAAACCTAGACGGATGGTGGTGTCATGGTGTCTCATGTGTAGTATAAGATAAAAAAAATATTCTTGGTGGCTGGGTCGAAGGTGTAGAATGCTCTTCCTGCATTGGTACGAAACAGTCTATCTTAGATGATTTTTAGAGGCTGGTTTGAAACACATCTTTATTAACTTACTTTATCATACTGAGAAAATCTACTGTATGACCCTGATCATACACATGCCTGTTTGTTTTCTAAAAAGAAAAGACATTGTATGTTTCAATAGTCGTTATATACAAAGGGTGGGTAAAGTCGTTGAATACAAAGGTTATGTTGTTATATACAAAGGGAGGAACTTTTTGCTGGTGGTCGTGTTTCTTATTCAGATCCTATTGGACATGCTAATTTTGTGGCCTCTCAGAGCTATTATTTGACATTTTCAATATACTATATGGTGGCATCATCTCTATTCAACCCCATCTTCCAGAGAAGAAATCATCCTTTCTCTGATGATTTTTTCGTAATTTGTTCAACTGCTCTTTTCAGTACCATAAATGCAGAGCCATGAAATTATGAACTCCTCCCAGCCCACTTTTGCTTGCGTAATGAGCTAACTATTTTTTTTATGATTATTGGCAAGAAAACTTTATTCAATTCCAGATACAGTGCAGACATATAGTTAGATAGTACCATACTTGTCATATCTGGGTGTGCATTGACATGGTATTATTGCACACTCATATCAACCAGCTGTTGAATGTTGTCTGGTGCACGCGAATACATTTGTTTTAAGCATAAGATTATTGTATATTTGTTTTTTTTTATTTCTATTGCACACACATAAATACATTTGTATGAATATCTGGATGTGTCTTTAGAGAATATTATATACAGAAATGCTTCGTTTACTTAAATATAAATTAGTTCTAGGTATATAAATATGAATTGTAGTTGAATAGTTTACCTACACAAACCTAATGATTTGTGTTATAATCGGCCTTATTTTTAATTGTAAATATGAACATAATAATAAAGAGCTCACTAGTTCCTGAAGTTGTCTTTTTTATATATATATATACAGTTTCCGTTTGTAGATTTTGTAAATATTTATATAGAGCGAGATTTCTTATACTTAGGCATACTGTATTCTTATTTGAATGTATAGGTAGCTATTAAATTTATCTTAATTAAAGTATCTAAAGATGTGTATCTTATGAAAACAATGTCTCAGGATGTATTTCATCTTTTATTATATGTGAAACGATCATGATTCGTAGAAAGGCAAATTTTGTACTTTTTATGTTGTATACAAATTGTATTAATATACAAATAATCTTAAGCACAATAAAATGCAAACCCTGTAATGTTACTTGTGTAATTTAAGTCAGCAAAATAATCTAAAATATACAAATTATCACAAACATTAGCATCGTATTTATTTGAGTCTAATAAGCGTCGCCCTCATGGTGTGAATATTTGACAGTGTGGCCCTGCCAGATTAAAAGTTCAAAATGCATTTTTTCTATTTGAAAATAGCGTAATTGTAATATAATGTATTCAAGCAAAATAAGAGATAACTCAAGATTTGGATCCTGTGAAAAAATTCATATTGCCCTGAGTTACTGTAGATTATTTGAAATAGTAAATATTCATGTTTCATGATCAGCTCAGGAAAATTGAGATGTCTCTCATTCTTATTGCGTTCACATGTGCAACTGCACCGGTTGCTCTAGATTGGGTAGTGATGTATTACATATTATAAAATATTTCGTAAAAAATATTGGTCGTAAGGACTGTTTGTAATGTATCCAAAGATTTATTACATAACACACATACGATATAATTATAATATATTTACATAAAAGTTCTAAAACTTTCTGTAAGTAATATTATAATAATTACAATGAGTATAATCATACTTGATTGGAGGGTATAAAGGAATATTTTGTTACAAGAAGATCAAAATATGATTGAATAATGCCAAATGTCGGTGGTTTGGGAACCATTGCTAGTCCACGGAAATTTTCATCCGTCGACACCATTACACATTCTATTTTTGTGACGATATAAACATTAGCTCTGCCAAAGATCGTTTAATTTTTGTTTTATGTAAAAATGTTTGACGAAAGAAAGATATAGAAATGTTACCCATTTTGGGAGAATTTTAAATGCTGCTGTCATTAACCAAGAAGTCATGTTTAATATTATAACTTAACATTTAACAGAATTAAATTGAAAGAAAAATTTAGAAATAAATTTAAAAGGGTAAAACTTTGAAAATTATGATCCACACATGGATCTTTTGGAAGACAAGAAGTTGTGCACTTCTGCATCTTTCAGAAAAAAGCTGACTGAATTGTCTTTTGATACCTTGGTATGTAGAGATAAAATGCAATCATCTTCATTTTGGATATTCAAGCAAATAATTTTGTCTTAATTATAAAGCAATTGCTTTTTTCCTGTCTGTGTGTCAACTGAGTCAGCAATAAAAATCGAATAAAGAAATCGTTTGTATTTTAATTCAGTGCTTCATCTCCCAGAAACATTGCTGTAAAAATGATATTTCAAATTTGCTTACAAAATTGTAACAATAGTTATTTCATTAACAAAAAAATGTATTTCTATAACATTAGATTTAAAATATAAAATGTTATCGTTGTCTTTAATCTATTTGCTCATGACAGTCAGAATAGTCAAAAAGTTCACTGCGCAAATCACCTTTTTCCATCCGTCTCAATTTATGTAGTGGTGAGTACCATGATGAGTTAAAATCCCATCAGTTTGATCAGATTTGATCTATTCATCTTACTGGTGATCTTTTCTGGATCATCAACTATCCACATTAATTACACCAATCCACATCAACCATCCATCGGTTACTATTAGAATTTTAGTGGGTGCGGTTGCTAATATAAATGATGAGAGTAGACATAATTTCCAATGTTCTTTATTCTCCAAATACACAGTGTATAGTGACGGTATATGTGTTGCGGTGAACGATTATGCAGTCGAGGGAGTCGGTTCCCGAAAAGTCGTTGTGCGAATAGATAGCCGAGGAAACAGAGAGATGGTTGTCTCAGGTAGGAAATTGATAATCTAACTCTGACATATCGCGTTACCCAACCCTTTATACAGGCGGAAGTGAAGACTCTTCTAGAATAGATTGACTACCTCAGAGAAACTACCTCACTTATATTATTATCGATAGTGTTAGTTACAGTTTCTTAAGACTGTGTCCCTACCTTCTAACCACATTTCCAAAACAGGATAGTACTCTTTTCTACACGTAATAAGCAACATTATTTGAAGTTGCTCCTCCAGAATGAACGCATTCGTTCTCCTAAAAATTCTTGATTTGCCCCCAACCCACACTTTGAAGGCATCCAATATTTATTTATTTAACAGTACATTATACCAAATACAAGAAAAAAGAAATAATAAACAAGAAAAAGAAGTAATAATAAAGAAATAATAAACAAGAGGAAAAAATAAATAATAGACAATAATTAATATAAAAAAGCAAATATACATAAAGTAAAGCAAAAGGGTGGTAGGAAGAGGTAGGAAAGGAAGAGACGGTTATCAAGGGATAGGGAAAGAGGGATAGGATTTATGATGATACGGAGAGATGCAATGTTTCCATAATGCGAGATAATGAGTCGTGAAATATATCCAAGGCATTCGGTAGGTTGTTAAAAAGACGCGCAGCCCTGGTACTGGGCTTGCAGGCACCAAGGTTCGTTGAGGAAGGAGGGATAGGGACAGGAGCGTGATTTCGAGGACGGAGGCAATTTACTGGAGCATGCAGGCTGAAGATAGCGAGTACTGATGGATTATGGATGTTACCTCTTAGCAACATAAAAAAATGTTGCATGAGGTGAAGAGATCTGCGCGATTCTAGAGAATTGATAGAAAGCATGCTTAGGAGGAATCTGGAAGGGAAATATTCTAAAGTGTCATAATTAATGGGATAGTATCCGAGTGTTCGAAGATACAGACAACGAAGAAATTTTTTGTGAACCCGTTCCACGGATGCGCAGTAGCAAGCCTCATGCGGATTCCATATAATGGAACCGTATATGTATCTTTTTTCCTTTTTTAAGGCACACATCACGACTTCATGACATCTAAAATACTCAGAAACTAGGACTCCAATCGAAAATTGTATTAATATTTATTTTTGGCTTTGGAATACTATGGTATATTTAGTAGTTCCTTAAAATATTGTATTTTTTAAGTATCTTATGTCAGACATCTTGTTTGCCGCCCGGTTTGTACACCGGTTTATGAAATCTTTTTCCTATTTTTACCGGGCCGCGGGTATTAAAAAGTTGAGAATCACGAATTTTTTCAGTCGTCAATTTTGAAAAATAAAAATTGTCATTGTAATAATCGCTTAATGAACGATTTATTTGAAACATCCTTGATTTGCTCAGAGGGATATATGTTTTTTTCATGACATCAAACGTCAGTGACGACTGGAACGGGCCAAGAAATGAACCTAGTGGTGTCGTTTCGTATTTTCTCAATATGATTGAACCATTAATCATAGTATCGAGTATTGAAAAAAATCGTGCAAAACTTGGCCAGTCAGGTGTTCGCGCGTGGGTCTAAACGTCGCAACCGCAGCATGCTCCCTGAAATTCTGCTCTTTTCATTCGCTCTACTAGACAACGGTGCTCTGCTGTTCATACTGGTGTACTATGTCATGACGCTTTCGGATTTAGAGTGCGATTATTTGAATCCTTTGGAGTGTTGTTCAAAGCTAAACTTTTGGGTACCGACGAAACTAATCGCGCACGGTTTTCTTTCGTTTCTACTATTAATCAGCGGGCAGTGGGTTCTTACCTTACTGACTTTACCGCTCTTCTCGTATTTGCTGTACGAGTTCGCTTACGTTCGGAAAGGTAATCTAGGAGTGTACGACCCGACTGAAATCCACAATAAAGATCAACTCTGGCGACACATGAGAGATGTCCTCGTCTACCTTTTATATTATTTAATTTCCTTCTTCATCTATTTGTACTGCCTCATAATTGCGATGCTGAAAGGTGATCCTATCCAACGGGAACACGAAGATAAGATTGTATCCGATTTGTAAATTGTATTGTAATCAAATTGTAAAATGGGGGAGTGTACTGACGCATTAAATAAGTATTTAAGAGATAGGAAATTGCTGTGCTTGCCGATTAATCCTCCTCCTCATTATTTGAGGACTTGGAAGTCGTGTAGAAAGAATTCGGCTTCCACGAGTAAAAATATCAAAGAAGAAGATGAATCTGAGCCGACAGATGATCAGCATGGAATGCATCTCAGCCTCATATTATCCAATTACGTCATCATGAAGGAGATATTGAGTAACTTCAGCTGGCAAGATCTGAGGATTGCCTCCATGGTGTGTGCTACTTGGGCTGACGCGGCCTGGAGTATTGATAAAAACAATATGAAACTTCGGTACTTCTGCCTTTTTACGAAGTCTACTGTTGAGTTCACTTTCGAGATGAACGGCCTCCTTCAGACAGAGCCCATGTTGGTTTTAGCATTTGCTAATGCCAAATCGCTTCGGTCGCGATTTCAATGTATACTATATCCTGATTCGCCATGTGGCTGCACAGAAAACCATAAAAGTAAGTATTTTTCGTAGGCTTTCACGACCAAAAGATTCGCAAATCAAAGCCTTTTGGGTAGGCATGTCGTGTTGTGACATTTTGTTTGCCAACGTTTCGGACCACATTACTGTGTCCACCTTCAGGGCGAGTCTGTCGGTGTAAAGAAGGCAGTCAGAATGCCTTCTTTACACAGACAGACTCGCCCTGAAGATGGACACTGCATGTGGCCCAAAACGTTGACAAACAAAATGTCACAACACGACATGACTACCTAAAAGTCTGATCATAAAAGTAAGTTCAAATTATAAATCTCAAAGTAGATAATAGATCCGATTACAAAAAGGTTTGTTGATTGAAGTCATCCTGCAGCAACTAGTGATCCATTTGTTTCACCCAGCGGCACATATGAATGATGTGTAGCAGCAGGAGGGAAAAAACTTGAGTTATTTCTTGGTGATAAATCCATTTCTTATATGTGGTTTATAATGTATATATGGCTTATACTGCTGAACAATGGT
>JAPMAF010000870.1:0-12538 GCA_026537445.1 Silvatares holzenthali
AGAGCTGGATACCATGTTCCCTTGAGGCGGAATCGGTCGTCTCTATTAATGTTGTTAATAGAGACGACGGTTTCCGCATGTGAGGTGGAAACCTGCCTTCTTTACACAGACAGACTCGCCCTGAAGATGGACACTGCAATGTGTTCCGAAACGTTGGCAAAGAAAATGTCACAACACGACATGACTACCCTAAAGTCTTTGACTTGCGAATCTTTTGGTCGTGAAAGCCTACGAAAATACAATTTATATGGATTATTGCGACCGAATACAAGCACAGTACCATTTTAAAGAGACATTTAATTTGATCGTTTTTCATTGTAGTTAATAAGGTTAGGTTCTTGAACATCGCGATCCAGTGATGGTTTCAACTATCTTCCACCATTTATTTAAATAGTCATTTTTGAAGATCCTCCGATACTAGTGTTCTCGTGACACCCTTGATCTCCCTAAGTTATTTTATCTCTTAGAAGCAATACTTCCGAAGGAATTAGGCACACGTTAGACATACCGAGGAGAGCCTTTTAAATGCTATTTTTCCAGAATTGAGGCATTCTACAGAATTCTCAATATTTTTCTCTTGGACATATCTATTTTCATTCGTTATCCTCTTAATCAGATTAGAAGGTCTCCATAAATATTTTGAATATTGTTTATAATAAAAGTCAGTGAGTGGATCTACAAACAAATGTTGATGTAATTAAAAGAATCGGTTGATGGAAGTGGAGATGATTTGGCCATGGTAGCTGAATGTTAAATGATATACGGACAAAGAGGGTATTGGAATGGAAACCATAGACTATAAGAGACTTGAGAGACGCCCACCAACAAGATGGTGACAAGTTTTACAGCAGGTGGAGTGGAGGAATCAAGGAAAGGCCTATGTCCTGTATTGTATTGGAGTAGCTTTTGCGCCGGCATGGCAGCAGGACGCGAATTCGCGTGGAGCGGCTACTCCAGTTTTCTTAATACTTTTATTGACAAATTAAACATCTAATAATCGAATGTTGGCATAATATGCGGATTTTAAAACTGTTTAAAGTGACATTTCTATACAAATTTTATGTCATAGTATAACCATGGTAATCAATTTTAAACGTTTTGCAATAGTAAACAGCTCAAATTGTAAACGTGCATCGCCGGTCAAAAATGTTTTACAACATTTGCGCCCCAGTGATTGTTGTTGAAAGGAACAATAGTGCAAAGTTTTAATTACTGTGCGTTCTCTGGTGAAATTTTATTACACTACAAGAACGTGTGTGTACAAAAAATGTAATTTTTAAATTTCTCCGGATCATATTCAGACATCTAAATAATCATCCATGACCGGTACAACCTAACTACTCTACAGCTGCAGTTGTCTTCAGTGCTCATCAATGAAGCCTACATATTTAATTAAAATATCATATTTAATATAAAATCATTGTCAATAAAATATTAAAAAAAAATGTACAGCGCTCTTGAGGTGATTTTCTCACGAAAACAGCGCTTTATAAATTATCCACATAATAAATAAATATTGTACGGAGATGAGCTAAAAGTGCTAATAATGATGATAAAGCTTAGTGATTTACCAGAGAATTTATTTCCTTAATCGTATTTTATTTAAGACAAATATTGCCAGCAAAACCTTTAGGTATTGATACAACGTGCATTGCGTTATTTGTTAGGCATTTATTTGTTGGCATATCATGCTAACCGTGCGCCAAAATATGAAAATAATGCATCAAAGAAATACCAATTAAAATTACCCCGACTGTAATAGATTCTGCGACCTACAACGTTTACCACCTTATCCACGGCGATATGCGGATTTTTATTTTAATTTTATTAATCTACGACTTATTCATATTTGTCTTCGTAGATAATATTTAATTTTGAACAGTAATTAGTATTCCTTTTAATCATTACTATTATCGTACGAATTTTTAACATATCGCGACATATTTCCCTTTTATGCTTATTTACCACACGCACTTTCCAGTTTTATTTCTTACAAAGTGTCGCTTAATTATTGCGACCAAAGGCTATTTTATTAAATTTTGCATTTTGTTTCAACCACAAAACTACGGATATTTATTTAGCTCTGTTATCTAAATGATTTTTAATTGCAAAAAAATAAAGATTATATATTTTGAAGTTCTGTTTTATCGGATTAAACAAATTGAATCATCCTGACATTAAAATACGCAACATTAACGAATTCATTGAAATGCATTAATTACGAGGATTTGCGCAGTGGGTGGCATGTGACTACACTCGATTTTATGCATGCTATTAATATTTGGATCGATTGATTATAAATTGGCTACTATTCATTCGTAACGCAGTAAATAATGTTAGATATTATTTAAAAAAAATTGTGTTGCTAAACTTTAAACACTCGAAACACCTAATATATTTTATCATTCTGTTTCCTATTTTTACAAAAGCTCTTATTTCCAATGATCAATTTTTATTCAATTTGATTATTTTGTGATATTTTTTACCCATCGAAACTTTGTCATTCTTGTTAAGACTGACGGTATGGGGAATCTAGTGAATTGATAGATTTTTTTTCTACATTTAAATAATAGTATAACATGTTACCACCATAAAAAAGAAAATCGGGAAAACATATCTCTTTATATAAAATAAATGTAAAAAGTGTTTAAATTACCAAAGGGTTTGTTTTCTAGCGAATCCAATTCGATTAAACTACTCGTGAGCGAAATTAAATTACGACTAATTTTTAGAGGAGCATTACACTCATGGCGCATTCAACGTCATCTACATGCGTTTATGCGATGAAAATTCCCTGAACTAACGAAAACCTTTTTAAAGATATGTTGAAAGTAATATCTTAACTTATAAAATTACGCGTATTTATACCACGCATTGTTTTTAAATGTAAAACGCCATGGCATTTTCATCAATTTAGGTTAGAAACAATTATTTTTATAAGAAGAAACTAAAACAGTTTTATTCCGATCATAAAATGAACGTATGCATGTAGATAAAACCATTTTATGTTGAATATTGAAATCGTTTTTATCAGCCTAATTTTTCTCATTTTGTTTAAATTTTGGATTGATATGTATTTTTTTAATTTCATTCTGACGAGAACTCCTGGATTTCAGTCAACGTTGAGCCTTATACTATGGAGATCGGTAAAGTGAAGTTCGGAGATACTTTTTTAATATAATTATATGCACATTACGAAGATCGGCGGAAAAGAGAATTTTTTTCGAAATTTGGCAAACACAGATGAAATAATGTGGAAAGAGGTAGCGGATTATTGGAGCTACAGAAAGCAATCATAGGCAAGAGTTTAACGACCATGAAGATCAGTTCTTTTTGATTTATATTTTCATATTACCATATTTTATGCAATAATCCTATTGGGTTATATCGAATTTGTTGTAAGTTGTGGGGCTATTATTATTTATTTTGATTCGAATTTGTAATTTACAAAACTTTTACATTAATGAAGTGCTTTTTGCTGTTCAACAGCCAAAGCATCCGCTGGAGTATTTACCGCCGTATTAATTATAATACACTTTCTTTTCCCCGCAAAGTTTCAATTCACTGATGCAACCTGCCTGCTTGGAGAATTTTAATGATTCCGAAAACCTTTTATTTAATAATTATTCAAAAGAACGTACAAAACTCTTACAAAAGTTGTTATTCTGAAACGAGCGTTGAATGCTTTACAACGTTTGATGGGATATGTACAAGATTTTTTGAGCAAAATATATTAATAAAGAATATAGTCAGTATAACAGCGCCAGTTAACATAGTTCGTTTAGAGGGTACAGCTTTAAAACGCACAGCTTTTCAGAAGAAATGAATTAAAGATGTAAATCTACTATCGCCCTGGGAAATAGATGTACTAAGATCACATGAATTGATTTTCCTCGTTTAGTAGTTTTATTAGGATAACGGGTTATCGTACGTAGTAGTGTTATTAGGATAACGGGTAATTCGTATTCAGATGTGGTGTGGTTTACTTGCGTGTTTGCTTGGAGGTGCCATGCTGAACGACATCTAACTAAATGACAATCGTTCGTGTGCGGCAAATAGTGCAGGCACCCGACCTTTATGTGGACTATTCTATCAATTAGTGCATAATCTTGTCGTACACCAGGCTGTCAAATTGTAATCAGAGGAAGCCCTGTATAAGAAATCGGGAAGTTTGGGCGCTCTCCACCGTTATCTTCTCCAGAATTGTCCCCTGACTCCGTTGTTGGAGAGATATTCTTAACTGTTTTCTCGGTGCATCTCTTTCTAGTCTTATTCTTCCTCGACTCTTATTCCTTGGTCACTTCCATTCTTATTTGACTCGACGTGTTTTGTGTTTTCCACAATATCTTCTATATGTTATAAATCCATTTTATTAGGTCTATAGAGACGACCTTAAAAATGCATTCACATTATACTACTCATAGAAAATAATAACTCTATTTGGTGCACTTGCTTATACGAATTTGCAATGCAGTTTTAGAAAGAAAAAACTTTTTTACTATTTTTTTCTATAGTCGGTCTCTTCATGAAATATATACTGAACGAATCACCCTTCTCTCATCCTCACATTCGTCCTTTTAGCAGTGCACTATATTGGAAGTATTAGCCTTCAGCACCACATTTGGAGACGTACAGCATATCCCTCTCCAAAGATAGAGGAACAATCTTAGGATCCACGTCCCGATTCCATAAAGTGCTATGGAGAACGCATGATAGTAAATATTTTTTTTGCATTCTTAGAAGTGGCTCTGCCCGTTCATATTGGTATTAGTATTGTCATTGCAATTCTTCGTCTTATTTTTATTCACGTAAGGATTATTTTATAGCGGTGTTACGTACCACATCATTGCACCGGGAGATTAGTTTTACCTGACTTAACTCAGACGGTGGTATTATTCCGTTACAACGTTAGTTCTACCGCTCTTGCCACCTAAGAGTAAATATCACTAATTGTGTTTTTTATTTGTCGAAATGTGACATAATGCAAATAAATAAGTAAGTGTAATTGACCTTGTCTCTTGATCAGATCTGAATATCAATATTTCTTCCTATAATATAACTTTTGTCTTAGTAAATGTTTATTATAATTCATTCTTCTTTACATGCAGTTGGATACTTCTAGAATATTTAAAGTTCTAAAGCATTTTTATGCCGATAGTTGAAGACGTTATTTTTAAATAAATGTACCGTTATCGTTTGTGTGGTATACATTTTATATTCGTTCTTAATTATTCTCCAACTAAATATCGAACCCTCGAACAAAAGGAAATATATATATGAGTAGATACTGCACAGTACTTACGTATCCCTGTCGACCATAAACGATGCTTCAGTCTGTGAGGCTGTGTTCTTGAAACCTTGTACTCGACCCATATCAATACGATGTACCGGTTTATTTAGTACGAGGAAATCTCGGTTGTTTCGAATGATTCATTCCACGAAGGCACCGTATTAAGTGAATTTCTACTAATTCTAGCTCCGATATTAGCTTTAATATATATTAGTTTAAATATACTGGAGTGTTCATAAGGGCTGCGATTGAAACTTATTTGAGATGTATTTTTGACGAGGTAAAAATATTGGATGTATATGGAAGTTGTAGGTTATTACATTTCAGTTTCACCAGCTAACGCGTCTTGTATTACGTAAGATTCTTCTCTACATGTTTTTCTCCATAAGGCAATTCCTCTAAATGTTTTTGACGATCAATATCTCATTTCTCGATGTATTAGGATCTTATGTTGTTCAAATAATAACGATGTTTGCATCTCAGTATGGTCAATATACCATAGAAAATAATGCATTCTTTATTTTTAAATAATTTTTATTTTAATACCGTTACTCTTTTTAAACTCTGATATTTAGAATAATTCTGAACGAAAATAAAAATAAAATCATTAAATATATTCTGTTTAATACAGGTTTAATTCAATTTATATACATATTATAGAATGTGCTAGATCTAAATCGTGTTAAATGGATTTCTCCCTAACGCGATCTTGTTGAACATACAAACAAGGGAATACAAGGTTAAGACCTGATGAGTATCATCAGGACTCAAATTAAGAATAAAACCGCCAGAGAAAATCTCAAGGGTTCTGTGAACAATATGAACACAAAAGATAGGTTCTATACTACCTACAGAATATTATAGTACTATTTATGAACAACACAATTCGTATAAGTGTACAATAAAAATAATCAAAGCGTTGTTTTGTAAGTTAAACATACAGCCCGAAAATACGCGCGTGAAAATACGAAAACAAAACATTTGTACACAAACAGTATTAACTGAGTGGGAACTGGATGACTTACTTCATTGTCAAAACTTCAGAACAATGGAAGATACGCAAGTGTTAGTTGATAGATAAGAAGATATTGTAAGAACTTCTGGAACTGGAAGAGTAGCTGGAGTTTGAGGAGGTTCACATATGCGAGCAGCTCGCTTGGCGAGAGTGTTTATGATGCCAACTTTCTGCGCGGGATGATGATGCGAGTCAGCATGAAGATCAATTTGCCTACCTTGTTCTTATAAATCTTGTGTCCCAGAGTACCATCCGTTTTCCTGTTGACCTCCACATCCAGAAATGGAAATACCCCATTCTTTTCAAATTTGACAGTGAATTTTATAGAAGGATGAAGATCATTTAGATGATCCAATAAATACTGATAATTTAAACAATCTCATAATATAAACATAGTAATAATATAAACAATCTAAGTAATATTAAGGAAAATGCATAATTTGAGAACATGAACAAAGAAGAAGAGCGTTTAAGAGACTTCCAAGAAAACGAACGTAATATTTGTATATTAAAAATGTTCCTATTTTAGACAAGTTTGTGATAATCGTGTTGAATTTTTATAAATTATGTATCCTTCGTACATGGAAACGTCTAAAAAGCTATATAAAACTTTGTGATGTTCTCAGAATTAATGTTATACATTTATGTATACTCGTATAACTATGAAATATTCGTATGTCAATTATCATTTTCGCTCCGGAGAGGAGCCTTTATTAAAATACCTGAAAAATTATTTAACATGAAGCAATGTACAACGGAAGTTAGAGATCTGAAACAATAGCTGTAATAAAGAAATATTTTACCAAAGCACTCCTCTTCTCGTTGCCCATGCAATCACATAAAAAATTTTATTCCTGGTTTAGTGAAATACATTTTCTCATTGCTTTGTTTATGGGTCCGTTATTATATTTTTTCATCGCGGTTGTCGGATTGTTTTGGGGTTCAGGTTTTCAATATGCAAGGAAAAAAAGCTTTATATTTATTTAATTTTATACTTTGTTTATCATCTTGATATATCGTCTTTCAAAAATGTCGATGATTTACAGTATTTCCTTAACTTTGTCGATGGCTATTTTGAACATCATTCGGGTAATACATTAGTTTATTCACTACTGCAAATATTGCAGTTGCGATGTTTCTACGCCCAATTATATTGTCCTTATTTTACGTCCTGAATAGAATAATTAAGTAATCGCATACAATGTGCAGTATTTTAAATCATGTCAAACAAATATTATTCTGATATCATATATTTTAGAAATAAAAATTTAAAATACAATAACAGCAGAAATACCGAAATTGTGTAAGAGATTAGAAATAAATTTATAAAGAAACAAACGATTAACTCATTATCCTCATCATCATAAGCTCAACAGTCTTGGGCGAGCCTTGATTGAATCAAGGAATCTTCTCCACTTCGTTCTATACATGGCTACCCTTCTTCATCCTCTCAGGTCCAGCGCATCTGTATTTTTGTTAACACCGTCCAAAACTGATTCAATTATCCACGTTAATAATAATAGCTAGCTTTCGGCATAAACAGCTAATAAAAGGAGCTTGAAGGTTTCAAAAAATAATTATTATTTTTTCTACGATGTTGTCAATGATAATAGAATTTCGGCAGTAAAATAATGTACAAATTAATTTAAATTAATAATTTATTTTAATATTTATTAATTGAACGAAACTCGCTTTGAAAAATACGAACCTTCCTTTTACTGTACTCCACTCGCGCTTTCGTTTTATCGAGGAAAGGTGTTTCGTTTGGCAAATGGAAGAACTGAAACACTACTTCCCCTCCAGGGTCCATCCACAGGATTAAGAGCTTTGCAGCTTTCTTCAGGAAATAGGATTACTTGAACGATGAATAATACTACCCACAACATTTCCGGAGAATATAACTAAAATAGGTGGTGATATATGGTCGCCCAAGAGAGTTTGAGTTAATATAGACTATGTATAAATCTTGGTGGGGTATTTAGTATTTTGAGTACGCGCATGTAGGTCATACAAAGCTACACTATATCAATCGATTCATACTACATCAATTCCATCAGAAAGGACGCATTATGGATAAACTTCAATATGATGATTTACTGTTGTTCTGTAGATATTTCTGATGATATTGGTATTCATATGGCATTATACAGTAGTGGAATTTAAAATGAATTAGGTAGAATAATACTGAGGCGTGAGCATCAATAATATGTTATGACTGTTGTACTTCCGTTTGTCCTCAGTTTGCCTCAACGCCATTTTGCAACGTGCAAATTGGATTAGTCGAAGGAATTTAAAGGAAGGCGGAAGGGTGCGAGCATCGACTTGTTAAACTATACTTTATCATAAATGAAACCAATACAACTATTACATACAATTAAATGTTATTACAAAAAAAACATACAATAATAAATTAATTTAATATTTAGTCTAATTATTTCTTGGATTTCTGTTACTATTAATCACCATTTTTTCTGTATTAATCACAGTTTAAATTGAATATTTTATTTAAGCAAAACATAAAAAAATATTTTAGTAGTATAATAACTATTTATTTTGCTATATTAATTTTGCATCTAATTTTTAAAATGCCCTTGGGGTGATATGTATAACGAAATAGTGTAATAAATCAACCAATAAATTATACTAATTAGAGAATATTTGATAAATTCATTAAATATATTTTTTTTTTAATATTTATAACAACCTTTTATTCTTTTCATGTTAGTAAATCCCTTTTCAGTTGCTAAACAAAGTACCATGTGATGCCATCAACTCGTATTAGTTGAGTATCACATGTGTGAAATATCCTTAAAAGTATCCTGGGAGACGACACATTTGTCGTAAAAACAAAATCTTTTTATGGGTTTATTTAATCTGAGAATTTTTGCTTCGTTTTATCATATATGAGGTATAAAATAGGAAACCGTGTATTTTATACGGAGTGATAGCAGATGTTTTAAAGAAAAAATATCCGAAATGAGCAAAGTTAATTGTTTTTAAAGGTAAATGAGATTTCATTCTCTTATACAAAAATGTTACTTTATCATGCAGTCGTCGATGGAGTAAAATATACTCTCCGAAATAAATATTTATGTAAGATATTAACTACAGATTTTCTGGTTAGTTTTTGATATTATTACATCGCTTTAGGTCTATTAGGTAAATTACATATTTAATAATTCTTTCATATCATATCTGATAATCATTCATTTATGAACCGCTGTATTTTAAAAGGCAGTAAGAACTGTTCACAATTTCATTTTGATCAAACTGAGTGATCAAAAAAAATGACACTATTATTCAGTTGGGCCGACGGCGCATAACTTTCTATGTAAATATTACTGAGTTTTATTTTGCATAGCTTTATCCATGTTTTGTGATTAGAACGAATCTACGTTTTTTCCGCCGATGTTACACGTGCAACTACAATGAGTGTTACGGACTCAGACGGGTGGTGGTGCTATTATTATTATTAACGTGGATAATTTATAAAGCGCCGTTTTTGTGAGAATATCACCTCAAGGGCGCCATGGTGTCTTATATGTATTAAGTCAAAGCTATCATTGTACAACATATAATGGAGAGAGTAATGCGAGACATTACTTGTAGTGTTGGTCTGCTAGAATTGAAATGCGTAAATGACATTAAAGTAGATGTTGGCTTTTGATAGTTAAAACAGGCAATCAAAGAAGAGAGTAAAGAAGTCATACATTTTGTGTGAAACAAAGAAAATACGAAGGTGAGAAGTTCTACAAACTATGTGTTTGCAAGCATCTTATTATATTGATCTGAATGTGTTTCAAAACTATTGAACCCTTATTGATATTGAATAAATGTTCTATCGAAAGTTTGGTGATAAAGTTATGGGTTTTCTTTGTATTAAATTTAATCCGTTTGAATGAAATTCGAAAATGGGGTATACACAGTAAAAGTGTATTATTTTTCATACGCAACGGAAACACGCGAAGGTTGAACACTCACTTTTCCACACGAACAGAGCTCTTCCCCGACGGGTTGGAAATGGGTTGTTCTTACGTTTTTTGTATAAAAATGACTTGCGGATTTATTTGTGAATTCAAATAATATACTCATTGACATGTTGGAGGGGTTATTCACTTTACCTCGATGGTGGGTAAAATAATGTTTAATTTATTAAAAATACCTACTCCATTCTTTGTATTCGTTATAGGCTTGAAACAACAGAACTTGAAAGAATCTGTAATAGAGATTCACAATATATGATAGAGTGGTTCTATTTAAATGGATGTCGATCTCGCAGGATAGTAAATAGTATGTTTAACTAAAGTACTGGAGATCGCGGGTTCAAATCCTATCACCCTAGAGTAATAACACAGTTCAGTATTGTACGCCACAGGAAATTTTCTGTGTAGAATCTCATGATTTATACTTGTTTATTCAGAGAGTTTATCTACATCATATGCCATGTTTTATAAAACAAATAGTTTAACATTAATCTTTATTATGGTTGTTCTAAATAGTGGTTGGGTATTTGGTTTAGAATACAGTCGAAAGATCTTTGATTAAGATATTTTTTTACACCCCGTAGCCCGATTACATAATCCCATTTTGCCTTGGATAATATTTTGTAGAAGTATTTTCTTTTTATTTTTTACTCAGAGCACGCCAAGTGCATTGACTTGTCAGTGGGTGCGACTCATATAACATTAACGGAAAAAAAGGAAGCAAAGAAAAGTAAATGAAAGGAATAAAACAAAATAAAACAGAAGACAACACAAGTAAACATGCAAAATTAGGTAACACAGAACAGTCGTAGATAAGTTTTTGAAAGATGAACAAAAGAGTAATTAACGTAAACCAAGGAGGAACAGTAAAAAGAGCTGCACAGTAAGAAAGGTAGAGGAACAATATAGAAAAATCCGTTCCTATTCATTATAATCAATATAAAACTTATGGAGACAAAGTAAAGAATTGATATAGCTATATTATGAAAATAATATACGTTAAACATGT
Organism: Silvatares holzenthali; assembly: GCA_026537445.1. Classification (NCBI taxonomy): domain Eukaryota; kingdom Metazoa; phylum Arthropoda; class Insecta; order Trichoptera; family Pisuliidae; genus Silvatares; species Silvatares holzenthali. The sequence continues at coordinate 11,298 of JAPMAF010000870.1, forward strand.
ATCATACACAAATGCTACAAATAGTTGAGAGTTATAAAATTCCATTTCATTGTCTTTGTCAACCAGTTTCAATTATCAGGTAGTCATGATCACGGATGCCTTTAAAATTAATTTTATAGGCATCCATGGATCCAATAGTTATTGGATGGATTAAATAAGTAATATCTAGTGGTTATAGACAAAGAAAATAAAATAGTATTTAAGAAAATGGAAAAACGTTTAAGCAAAAAAATTGTAAAAATTCAAGAGTTTTTAAAAAACTTTCATCTGCTATTTGTTTAAAAATTTCGTCAACTTTTCGCATGTACCAACCTGATAAATATAGACATAGGCATGTCCTTTTTACGAGTGCGGTTGCCATGCAAATATAAATGATGAGAGTAGACGTAATTTCCAATGTTCTTTATTCTCCAAATACACAGTGTAGAGATGGCAGTGTATAGTGACGATCACGCGGTCGAGGAAGTCGGTTCCCGAAAAGACGTTGTGCGAATAGATAGCCGAGGCGACAGAGACGGTTGTCTCAGGTAGGAAATGGATGATGTAACTCTGACATATTGTGTTACGCGACTCTTTATATAAGCAAGAGTGAATACTCTTCTAGAATGGATTATTGCGGTTACAATATTGTTTTCTCTAAGGTATGTGAACTACCTCTAGAATCTTCCAGAAGTTTGCCATTCTGGGCGATGCATTTGGAAGATTCTAGATGCATGAAACTACCTCACTTACATTATTGACATCTTTAAGAAAGAAGAAAATAACGCTGTTGGTATCTATATCTCTGATGTATCATAGTGTATGAATTAAGGAAACAATGTATAATGCTTTGAACTATATGGTATGTTGTGTTGGCGTACGTCAGTGACCACACGCTACATATACATAAAGAGACCGCACATTTCTCCTGTAGTGTGATATATGTTGCTCCGGTTAGATGATACGTCTACCCAACCCCACGGAAAATAGTATAAATGTTGTGTAACTCTACACGACAGTAAATGTTATTAGGCGAGATCCGGCAGTATATTCCGTCCCTTTTACCTTCAGACTGTATTAGGCGTTAAACAACCGGATTGCTTAGTTACAACGTCTCCTCAGTCACATTAATATGGAACTATTAAAAAAAAGTATAAATTATCAGAGACTGATTATCAGACTGTACTTCTGACAGTATGTAAAAGGAATCTGCAAGTTCCATTTGCTTTTATTTTTATCTTAGTCTATACACATTATATATA